>OX352761.1:61160881-61265881 GCA_947095585.1 Nephrocerus scutellatus | reverse complement strand
TGAAATCGCCCGCAATAACGATTTCATGTTTTGTGTCAAATTTTGAGATTGAATCAGACAGTGTATCAAACTCACTCTGGGTTGAAACACTGTCTAAGTGGGGGCTTCTGTAAAGGAAACAGTAGTAGATGTTGCGCTCTTGTACCTTAACTTTGAGCCAAATGAAATTGAATTCCGGTTTGGAACTTTGGCTAAATCGAGGCAAAAGCTGAAACGCAACATCACTCCGGACATAGATTGCGAGTCCGCGTCGAGAGAAAAATAATGGCACCAAGCTATACCCAGGCAGATTAAATTCCGATACATCAGAATTATAAAATACCTGAGTTTCACTCAGTGCCAGAATTGCTGGCCTGTGGACATGTACATGGTTAAACACAGATAAAGAATTCGTTCTCAGCCCACGTGTTGTTGAGATCCACTCTGAAATCACACATAACTACAACAGAACAAACACACAAAACACAACTTACCGCTTCTTTAAACCGAATTGAGAAGAGTATGACTCAAAATGGATTATCAACACAAATTGTCGCCAGTGTTATGCCTTCACGACAAAATGTGTTAAATCACCATAAGAGACAAACACTCACAATCCGTTATTCTAATAGCTAAAGAGTTAGATCATTAACAAACTGCCGCATGCACTTATGTTTTTAATTTTTTTTTGCGCCAACACAACACTATATTTTTTTTGCTGTTCTCGGTTTAAATTAACAACAACGCGTGAGTAACATATACTCGTACACCTGTTCATCGACCTCAAGACGACATCGACAAATTTGTTAACGAAATCACCGGATGCACTTTGCACAAGGTGGAACAAAACGCTGACCTAATGTCTGCGAAATAACATAAATTCATAAGAACTTGCAATTGTTGGATTGCAAATAAATTGATTGCGAAAGCGTCCAAATACGAGGTGATGAACGGAGGTACCTGTACATGACAGCGGCAGAAGTGTTGTAGCCGTGATTAGTAGAAGTCAATTTGCGTTTGAAATAAAGATCTATCACATAAAATTTAAAAATTGTTTTTTTTTGATTTGGTTTGCAACCAAATACTCAATTGGCGCAGTCGGTAGGATCTTTGTAAAATCAAAGATCCAGTGATTCGTATCTACTTTGTGAAAAATTGCAAATAACATATAAAATCGACAAAGATTAGTGTTAGCAAATTTAAAAGCACATAAAATCGACAAAGATTAGAGTTAACGAAGTCTAAAAGTGAAGTGATAAGCACAGAAAATCGACAAAGATTAGTGTTAGCAAAATTAAAAGCACATAAAATCGACAAAGATTAGTGTTAACGAAGTCTAAAAGTGGAGTGATAAGCACAGAAAATCGACAAAGATTAGTGCATAGGAACACAAAACGAAAGATCAGTGTTAGTGAAACTTTATGAACAGACAGCAAATACACGACTTCAACAGAAGGATGGAAAACATTAACGAACTTGTGGCCGAGCTGGAACTCAGAAACCAACAACTGGAACAAGTACGTGAAGCATATCAACAGCTACAACAGCGGGAGCACCGGGGAGATCGAGACAGGATCTTAAAAGAAATTCGCTACATGCCCACATACACCGGACAAGGAGATGTAACAATTAATTAATTTACTAGTTGCGTCGAATACTACCTGAACCAAATTTACTAGTTGCGTCGAATACTACCTGAACCAAATAGGAGCAGAAGAATTGAGAAGAACCATAGTCAGAACCGTTTTCTATGAGAAGATACAAGGGGACGCTAAGAACACCGTAATCAATCTACCAAGAGCTGATGATTGGACATCTAAGGAAACACTGAAGCTGCGGTACAAACCTGACCTGGAACCACACGAAATTTATAAGAAGATAACTAACTTAAGAGTGAATTCGGTGAGTGAGTTAGCAACAGAACTTCAAAACATTAAGTACAAAACAGACGAGCTAATCGTATATTATAGAGGTACAAATTATATAGATTTAAGTAATGTCGATGCAATTTTGGTAAATACTGCGAAGGAAATAGCACAGGGTACTTTGCTAGATAGAATATATGAAGAAACAGAGTTAGCCAATATTATTTCAGTAATGCGAAAAAGGAGATATGAAGACTCCTGCATTAGACAGGAATTTAAGAAAGTATATAGGCCAAAAGCTTTTACACCTCCAGTAAATAAGCATAACTTTAAAGAACCAGACCAACCAGGACAAAACAGACGATACAACCACGGTCAAGGACTTAACAATTCAGGACAGTACAGACGATACAATCAAGGACAGGGACAAAATAATTCAGGACAATACCGACAAAACTACCAACAAAATAACTATAATAGGCAAAAACCCATGGATATTGGAAATATTCAGAAAGAAGAACAAATCAACAACTTACACAGACAAGACCTTATGTCAGGAAACCTCGGCATGCATTCGGGCCAAAATTGCCGTGAACAGAATGTAGCAGAGCAAAGATCGGGTATGTCTGATTATCATAATAGAATTAATACAGGAGCTAAACAAAATCCCAGGGAAGTAAACAATACCGAGTTTTTTATCAACTAGCCTCGGAAGAACTGCCTACTATAGAATTAAACATAAGCAATAAAAAATACTTAGCTTTGATAGATACAGGCTCGTCACTGAGTATTATAGATGACAAGATTCCAGTCAAAAAAAGTTCCTATCAAACCTATACACTACTCAACAATTAATGGAAAGGATTCAATAAATTTTGAAGCCCATACACCAGCACCTAAAGAATTCAATACACCCACAGGGGCACTCATTAGATGGAAGATAAAAAGCCTAGCAAATAGAAAATATCAATTTTTAATAGGAACCGATTTACTCAATAATCTGAATACCCAAATAGATTTAGAATTAGGGACCATTACATTTAATAACAGGGGAACAAAAATAATAAATAACCCATACACAAAAAAAACGAAATATATACATTAGAAACTATAAATGAAGACATACTAAAACGCCTTAAATTAGACCATCTAAACAAGGAAGAACATCAAGCAGTAACAAAACTTGTCACCAGGTTTAATAACCTCTTCTTCAAAGAAGGAGATAAATTAACCAGCACAACGGTGGTAGAACATGAGATAAGGACAATCACAGATCAACAAATAAACGCCAAGTTATATAGATATCCGCCGAAGCACGAAGAAGAAGTTAGGAGACAGATCGCGGAAATGGAAGAGCAGGGAATAATTACAAAAAGCAAATCCAAATATTCTAGCCCGTTGATTGTCATCCCTAAGAAAACTGACAATTCTGGAACCCAAAAGTTTCGTATAGTCATAGACTATCGGAAACTTAATGAGGTAACCATAGACGACAAACACCCACTTCCTAATATAGACGCTATATTAGATAAGTTGGGTAGAGCGCAATATTTTACCACCATTGATTTGGCGAAAGGATATCACCAAATAAAAATTAGAGAGCAAGACAGACACAAAACGGCATTTGTTACCCCTCACGGATTATATGAATTTATCAGAATGCCATTCGGTCTGAAGAACGCCCCCGCGACGTTCCAACGACTCATGAATGAGATTCTGAGAGACCATATTAACAAAACATGCGTAGTCTATTTAGACGATATTTTAGTCTTCAGCACGACCTTAGATGAACATATAAATGCTATGACAGCAATATTTAAAGTGCTTGCAGCAGCTCAACTTAAGATTCAAATAGACAAGTGTAATTTTATGAAAAAAGAGACAGAATTCTTAGGACAAGTCCTTACAAAAGACGGTTTGAAACCAAACCCAGATAAGATAGCAGTGATTGAAAAGTTAGAGCTACCAATAAGACAAAAACAAATAAAAAGTTTTTTAGGCATAACCGGTTACTACCGAAAATTTATTCGAGACTATGCGAAAGTAGCACAACCTATTACGAAATATCTGGAAAAAAAATACCAAAATAAACACAAACCATCCAAATTATATAGAGGCTTTCGAAAAATTAAAAGTTCTAATAAGCAGCCATCCAATATTGAAATACCCAAATTATCAAAAGAAATTTAGCCTTACTACAGATGCTTCGAATTACGCGATAGGAGCAGTTCTTTCTCAAGAAGGACATCCTATATGCTTCGCATCAAGGACCTTAAATAGTCATGAAAGGAACTATTCAGCTACTGACAAAGAATTCCTTGCCATAATGTGGTCAGTTAATTACTTCAGGCCATACCTTTACGGTAACACATTTAAAATTTTTACCGACCATCAACCAATAAAATTCATTCATGCTAAATATAGAGGGAAAGATCTATCTCCTAGGCACCAAAGATGGCTACTCAAACTAGGGGAATATCAGTTTGAGATCGAATACATAAAAGGAAAAGAAAATAGGGTTGCGGATTTGTTAAGCAGGATAGATAATAACGTGGACGTTAAGCTAAAGGAGGGAGAGGAATCAGAGCCACCACAGACAGACAATTTTTCGCTTAACTGTAATACATCATTATCAGAATTTGTGTTTAATTTAGAAGAAAATGTATCAAATGCGACTATACATTCAGCAGAAGAGGAGTTAAGGGATAACATTCCAATCTTAGAGGATATTGTTAACAAGTACAAAACGCAGTTGATACTGACCAATAACAAAACAAACGAAATCGAAATCCTTCACGGAAAAAGAATAATTTACATAGCTGAACACGATTTTAACAGACTAGGAGACATATTGAGAAGATTTATCAAAAACGGAAAGATAGGCATATTTTCAGAGCTCGCTGACAATAAATATAATTTCCTTCAAGAAAAAATACGGGAAATTTTTTCCAATGATGAAAAAATCAAATTCGTGAAGTGTTCTTTTAGAGCTCAAGATATAAAAACAGAGGTAGAAGTCGTTAAGCAAATAGCTCTATACCATGTTAGAGAAAGCCAACATTCAGGATTCAAGAAACGTATAACCAAATAAAAACAAGAATTTATTATCCGAAACTAATGGAGCATATACAAATAGTGATAAACCAATGTGAAGTCTGTCAGGCAGTCAAATACGACCGCACACCAATTAAGCCAAAATTCAATTACACAGAAACCCCTCTATATTGTAATCAGATAATTCACATCGACACATATATCATAAGGAAAATTAGTTTCTTAACCATTGTCGACAAATTTTCAAAATTCGGATCAGCATATCATTTGACTGATCGAAATCATATAACACTTATAGATCGTTTGGAAGAACATTTTGCAAAAGCAAGAAAACCTAACAAGATAATAGCAGATAACGAATTCAATTCAATACATATAAAAGAGTATCTACAAGAGGAAGGTATTACACTACACCTTACTAAACCAAACAGCCACACGGGAAACGCTGACATCGAGCGATTCCATAGCACGATAGCAGAAAAGTTCAGAATATTGTCATTTAGCAAAAATAGCTATTCAGTTTAGCGTTTGATACAGAAAGCCATTAGGAATTACAATGATAGATTTCAATCAACCATTAAATGCACACCTTTAGATGCACATACCCATAAGGTTGATAGACAAAAAGTTCGTAGGAACATAGCTAAAGAAAAAGAAAAGAGAACAAGAAAACTAAACAAGACAAGGGAGGATTATATAGAAAAGATATCCACGGGATTCATAAGAAATTACAAGGCAATTAGGCATAAACATGAACCAAAATACAAGAAATCGAAATTAAAAAATATTCACATTACCAACATTAAGAGACCTCCAAAATATTCAGCTACTAATATGGACATGGATACTTCTGATGATAATAACTCCACAGACGCATTGTCAACAGTTTCTTGACGTACAGGCAATACACGAACAGAACGGATACGTTAAACTACAACTGACGGATGTCATCATAACGAACGAAACAGATATTATACTTCACGTAATAAACCCAGCCGAAATTATAGCACTAGTAAAAAATATCTCTCTAAATGTACAACCATTAAAACCTGAACATAGACTAATGTTGAACGAAGAAATTACAAATATAGTACATAAGATTAGTACGCTAATACCTTTTCAGAATAGAAAGAAACGGGGATTACTTAATATAGTAGGTAACGCAGAAAATGGTTATTCGGAACCATGAACGACGAAGACAGACAGGAAATAGAAAAACAATTAGATGCTATATTAAAGAACACCCATAATTTAATAACAACAGTAAATAAACAAATTAAGATAAATGAATTCTTCAATAATACTTTTCAAATTCTAAAAGAAACTATTAATAGCGATAGAGAATCAATTTTACAACAGGTTAATACTATACATAAGGTAGAAAGAGATTTAGTAATGAAGCAAATTTATTTTGATCAGTTATTTAAACTAAAGTACATAGAATCAAAGGTAGAGCTGATACAAGACAATATTGTTTCAGCTAGAAGTAATATTTTGGATCCGAACATTCTCACAAACAAGGAAATTGAAACTTACCAAATAGATTTTTACAAATTAAAACAAATTAAATTAGGAGTACCAAGATGACATGATAGTTTTTGCAATTAAAATACCGAAAAATTATATAACACTTTCTCTTAAGCTTTTAGCACCAGTACCTAATAAAGATTTTCTAGAAATTAATACCGAAAACGAATATATATTGGAATACAAAAATAAAACATACAGATATGAACAAAGTAAAACATTGAATGAACTAATTGAAAGCAAACATTGTACAATCAAACAAAATTGTAAATTACGTAAAAATGAACAAACGGAAATCATATCTATAGAGGATGAAACTATATTTATTAAAAATGCTCTGGCTTAACATAGCCAAACATGTGACGACAGAATTATTAAACTTACTGGAAACTATTTAACAAATTTCATTAACTGTACTTTAAATTTGTTAGACCAACAATTTTCTAATATAAAACAAATACAGAAACAAAGGTTCTTTTATCCAAATTATAATGAGAAATACAATATTACCGAAACATTAAAATTTGATAAAATTATATTGAATAATGTCGAAAATATAAAAGAAATAAAGGAAATAGAATTTAGAAAAAATATATCATACAATTTAAATATAATGTTTATTGTAGTAGTATTAATTATGTTTGGAATATTATCATGTTTATGTATTCAACGAAAAAGAATACAGATTAATTTAAATAATAGAATTCAGGAGAATTCGAATCTAAAGGAGGGAGAAGTAACATATACTCGTACACCTGTTCATCGACCTCAAGACGACATCGACAAATTTGTTAACGAAATCACCGGATGCACTTTGCACAAGGTGGAACAAAACGCTGACCTAATGTCTGCGAAAAAACATAAATTCATAAGAACTTGCAATTGTTGGATTGCAAATAAATTGATTGCGAAAGCGTCCAAATACGAGGTGATGAACGGAGGTACCTGTACATGACAGCGGCAGAAGTGTTGTAGCCGTGATTAGTATAAGTCAATTTGTGTTTGAAATAAAGATCTATCACATAAAATTTAAAAATTGTTTTTTTTTGATTTGGTTTGCAACCAAATACTCAATTCGCGTGCTGAAGTGCAGCACGTCCGTGCACCGCGGCGATTGAGAGACAACTGTCACATTCATCACGTTTGTAGCCAGTTTTAATTTATTTTCTCAGAATTATCTCTGATTCATTGAAAAAGCAATACGAAAAACGAACACGAAACTAAAACGACGCGAGTCCAAATACTTTTATCAATGAATCATGGTCAGGGAAAACTACAAAAAACCTTGACCAAGAAAATATTACAAATAAAATAAATAACAATCACTTTTTTTTTTAAAAAAATTAATTATTAAAATTTTCTAAAGACCTCTACTGTCGTCCTGCACGAAGTTGTTGACGGCTATTATGAAGGCCTGTAGGGTGGTGGCGGCTTTTTCTTTCACACCTTGTGCTGGATTGTTCTCTTCGGTGGCGGTGCTAGCACGGGACGTGGCTTGTTATGAGTAGTGTTGGTGTCGGGTGGGTCGGTGGTTTTCTTGCAATCCTTTATGTGGGCGGTTATTGTTTTCTGTTAGTCTCCTTCCAGGACAAAGATTGCTAGTGAGATTTTTTTTGATTCGGTACGGTCCGATGTACCGTAATTGTTGTCGCCTCCGGGTCCTCTGACCGTGACTGGAGCGTGGTGCCCTAGGCTCACCTCTAGTTGCGGACAGAGGTTGTGAGTTTCAAAACCTAGGTGCGGAGCGGGTCACGCTAAATGACAACAAATGGGCTGGATCAAGGTGTAATGCGACCCGAACCGAGGATCGACCTGGCTGGGGAAATAGCCCAGTCTCTATCGGAGCCATCTAGATACCTGGTAACCTCTAGATGTATCCTACCTACTCGCGTATTCGGATCTCTACGCGGGTGGACCACCCTTTCTCCGACACTCGTGGGACTAAAAATGAAGCACACCAAAAAACTTTTTCTAAAACCGTGACCGGCACTCACCAAATGCCGAAACAAAACGAGACCAGCACTCACCAAAAGCTGGAAACAAGCGTGGCAAGTGGCTCTAACCGTAAAGGTGGGGTCCCGGCCGCTAAAACCAAGGTAGTACTGGATCCTAAGGCCCATAGGCCAGGGACCAGCCCCACCAGCAAAAGTGAAGCCGATAACGGGTCACGCACTATACCGCCGACGAAGAAACGGTACCAGGATCGTCGGGCGGCCTTCAAATTCTTGGAAAAGTTGGCTAGTATCCCTGAGGAGCGGCTAACGAAAAGACAGAAGGAGTCCGTAGCATGGGCGAAGCTAACTGCGGAAGGTGGACAAAACCCCGCCAAGGACCTAGGGCCGAAAAGGCAAAGGTCTCAGGAAGAGGTTGAAGCCGGAAGCCGGAAGCAGCAAGCGAGCTAAGGTGCAAGCGGAGACTCCACCGGTGGCTCTTAAGACGCACAAGACGAAATCGTTTAGTGACATCGTCAAAGAGCACGGGCTGATGCCAGCCGTCATTGACAATAGTCAAGAGGGTGGGAGCATCACGCCGGGAAAATGGAAGTCGGTGTTCAACGCGCTGAACTCCATTTTCCTAAAGGTCCTGAGACAGAAACCGGGACCTCCCCCTTCCTGCAGGGATGCAGGTTGGCATCAGGGACGCGTCAAGCTGACGGCGTGTTCAGATCAGAGATCGGTTGATCTCTACAAAAAAGCGATTGCCGAAGTGGGTGAGGTGTGGCCAGGAGCAAAGCTTGCGGCCGTAAGCAGGGAAGAAATTCCTAGCAGGCCAAGAGCGCGCGTCTGGCTGCCTACCGAACCTACCGACGCTAAAGCTGTTGTAGAGATAATCGCAGCCAGCAACCCAGATCTTCCGGCATCAAACTGGAAGATCGTGAAACAGGAGGAGGCTAAGGGTAACTTTAGATTATCAACTATGGTAATCAACAAGGAATCCCTGGCTCCTCTTGCAAGTACTAAGGGAGTTATCAACTTCGGTTTCGGGTCGATAACGCTCCAGGTCTATAAGGCAGACGACGTCAACAAGGGTAAAGGGGTGGACCATTCCGATCACGGGGGTCCCGACTGCCCTGTTGATATCGGGCTTGGTTTAGAGACTGAGAGTCGGTCCAGCGAGTCCTCATTGGTATCGAGGATGGGCAATCTCCTTGCCATGGAGTCTGATTGAGTCGAAGGGGAACGAGACGGAATGTGCCGGCGGTTAGCATGAATGCTAACGATGGGGAGAAGGTAAGTGTAAATATGATAAACATAATTCAAATAATCCTTCACCATACCAAAACTGCTTCGGCAGCTCTTCTACTTAGATTAGCAGAAACGGCGGAAGATCTCGTCCTAATCCAAGATCCATGGATAAATGGAGCTAGGATCTGTGGGCTCGGACTTAAGGGTATAGAGTCCTATACTCAAGTAAGTCAGAGAAGATCAGATATTGTATTTTGAGTAAAACTAACCTGAATATATTCCTTTAATCACAATATAGTGACGGTGATATAACTGCGGCCAGCACTGAAGTCAGAAACGAAAAATGCTGGCTGGTTTCTGCATATATGGACCGGGAAAAGCAGACTCCACCAAAAATACTGGAGGAGCTCATCTCTGATGCGGAGAATAGAAAAATTGGTGCGATCCTAGGATGTGATGCAAATGCTCACCACACAATATGGGGCAGCACCGACGTAAATGAGAGAGGTGAGTCATTTTTTGAATACTTATTAAATACGAACCTCACTATTTGTAATATTGGGCAAGAGCCCACTTTCATAATAAAGAATAGGCGAGAAGTACTTGATGTAACTCTCGTATCAGACTTTATAGCGTATAAGGTAAGAGAATGGAAGGTTGCAAAAGAACACTCATTCTCGGACCATCGCTATTTAATCTTCAAGCTAGCCATCAAACCTGCCATTCGTGAGTCCTTTATAAATAAGTAAAGGACAAACTGGGGTATCTATAGGGAGATGCTAGGGAAACTACTACCGGTGGCTCCAAAGCCACCAGTCACTATAGAGGAGATAGATACAATGGTAGATACTGTAACAGGTGCCATGAATCGCTCCTTCGATGCTGCCTGCCCTGTGATAAAACCAATGGGCAAACAAAAGCCAACTTGGTGGTCCGCGGAGTTAGGGACCTATCAGAAGGCAAGCAGGAAAGCATTCAATAAAGCCAAAAGAACGGGACTGGCTCTGGACTGGGAATCCTACAAGGAATATCTCAGAAACTCTAAGAGGGAATTGAGAAAGGCGCAGAGGATGTCTTGGAGGCTCTTCTGTGACAAGATGGAAGGGGCCTCGGAGACCTATCGTCTCGCAGTTAAGCTATTTAATAAAACCTGATGGTTCATGGACGATCTCGATTGAGGAATCGTTGGAACTGCTCATGGAGACTCACTTGCCTGACTTAACACGGGTATGCGATTCAAAAATGAGCAGGCAACATCTGGAATCTCAATCGGTTCAAACGAAGGAGATCGCGAGCAAAACGCGAATCCAGTGGGCGATAAGCGGCTTCAAACCCTTCAAATCGGCTACCTACCCTACCCTACAAGCAAACTAATCAATCATATGCTTCTAGGCAGCATTATTAGTGCGGAGCTGGGTGGTTCCATCTTAAAAAGGCAGGCAGTTAGAGGTACACCGCAAGGAGGTGTATTATCCCCTCTACTCTGGAATATAGTAATCAACAAATTGCTGTTGAAACTGAAGGAAGAGGGTATAAAAGTGGTAGCGTATGCTGACGATGTAGCGTTAGCTGTCTCAGGAAAATACCTCAGAACGATTAAGGAGGTTATGCAAAATGCCCTCCTAATCGTTAAAGAATGGGCAAATAAAAGCGGTCTGGGCGTCAACCCGAATAAGACAGAGCTTGTCGTCTTCACCAGGAAATATAAATTTCCAACAGTTGATCATCCAACACTAAAAGGTACTCCCTTAGTTTTTTCTGATAAAGCAAGATTTCTGGGGACAATCTTGGACAGGAAACGGAGCTGTAAACCTAATATAATAGAAAGAGTTAATAAAGCTAACAATGCTTTATACTCGTGCAAGAATGCCATTAGTAAAAAATGGGGTTTGAAACCAAAGCTGGTACATTGGCTTTACACGTCGGTAGTGAGACCAATACTACTGTATGGGGTAAGCGTGTGGTGGCCAGCAATGGAAAAAACCACGTATACAAGTATATTGGGGAAGGTACAAAGAGCGGCCTGCATGCTTATAAGCGGGGCGCTGAGATCTACACCAACTCGCGCTCTAGAGGTTATGCTCCACCTGATCCCACTAGACATATTTGGCAAACAGAAAGCGGCAATTACGGCTACGCGACTGTTAGCTGTCAATCAGTGGAGAAGTCTTCAGAAAGGACACTCCACCATAACTAAATCGCTAAAGCAGTAGCTGACGAAACTGGATTACATAACACCAATATTATGGAAGCGGTCTCACTCAAATCTAAGGTGGCGTTGAGCTGTCATTCCTCTCTTAACGAGATGAGTGAGCAGTTTAATATAAGGATCATATTGGTCCCGAGCCACACGGATGTCGAGGGGAACAAACACTTGGGTAAGCGGTTAATGAATAGCCTATCAGATCTCGAAAACGGCAAAGTGCGAGATATACTCCGATTCATTAAGAGCACTGAATGGATCTTATGAAAAGGAGAAAGGTGTAAGATCCTGTGGTAAGACAAAGGCCCGCGTATGGTCTAAGTGAGCATTAGCTGCCACCGCAACCTAACCTAACCTACGGTCCAATGGATGCTCAGGGCTACACAGTGCCAACGATTATAACATCATGCTGCTTCCAAGGAGCTTCACAACAACCCCCCCCCCCCTTCCCTCCTTTCCACCACCACCTCCAACCCTGTGAACAATGCACCAACCAACCTCTACAAACTCAGCATGACCATCACTCGGGCCATTCAGTTAATTCTTTAAAGATCCTTCACTTCACAAGAACTCACTCATTGACATCCTTTTGACTGTTATCAAATCATTCGACACCACAGATCCGACAGAATGTATCATACAAATAGATCTGCCAGCAACCTTCCCCCGATCGTCATCTTAAGGGAATGAATATTTCAGTTAACACTGGAGACTTCGAGTTATTACTCACCAATGTTTACATACCCCCTGTAAACAGCAGAGTAAATGGTTATCAACCATCCCTACTGCACCTTCTCCAGGGTGAAAACAAAATTGTGATAGGGGATTTCAATGCCCATCAACCCCTTTGGTTCTCCGCTCTCCCTGAGGACAACCGTGGAAACTGCATTGTGAACATATTACAAGAAACTGACTTTGTCACCTTGAATGATGATTTTCCCACCAGAATCACAGCTACGTGCTCTCCTGATATCACAATAGCCAGCACCACGCTATTAGGTTCCCTATCATGGCAGGCAGCACCAGCGCTTAGCTCTGATCACATCCCCATTGTGATCACAGTGGATACACCAGACAATTTTGTTATATCCGAACAGCAAACCTTCATAAACCACAACAAAGCCAATTAGCGAGGTTTCGCTGATTTTGTCGATACAAAATAACACCTGTTGCCTTATCCACTGAACGCCATATCTGGTGAGAAGGCCTTCCGTGACATTGTAGTTCGTGCCGCCAAAATATTCATTCCTGCCGGAAGAATCAAAAAGGTCATTCCATCCTTTCCGCCGGAAGCTCTCCGGTTCGTCGAGCGTCGCGACCAACTAAGAGTTACAGATCCTGCTGACCCTCTAGTTTCTCAGCTAACCAACGACATACAAAAACTGGTTGCCGATCACAGGCGATCCAAGTGGGTGAGTCATCATGAGAGCTGCACGCTAGGATCCAAAAAACTCTGGTCTACGGTCAAAGAAGCTACATACCTCCAGCCTGGATTATGTAGCAAAAATCTTCAACCTTACCATGGAAAAACTCACCATACCAAACGTATTGAAAATTGCCAGGATAGTTACAGTTTTAAAGCCTGGCAAACCCGCCCACGAAGGATCGTCTTATAGACCAATTTCGCTGCCCTCTCCTATAGCCAAAACTTTAGAGACACTCTACCTCCCCAGTCTTCATACACTTTTTTTTATATATTTAAACTTATTGCCAAGGGAATACTCCCTGAATGACTTGCGCCACGGCAATAAGGTGGGCTAAGCCCTTTATTAAAATTAAGAATTCAATCGGAGAAATGTGATTTACAATATATCACATTAATCACGTTTGTAGCCGGTTTCAATTTTATTTTCTCGGAATTCTCCCTGATTCATTGAAAAAAGCAATACGGAAAAAACGTTCACGAAACTAAAACGACGCGAGTCCAAAAAACCTTGACCAAGAAAATATTACAAAAAAAAAATGACATACGTGAGCCTTCAAAATTCCTGGAGCCTCTATTGAAAAATTCGGTCTTCCAGGAACTAGCTGACTTCTTTCTTGAATGCCCACAACTCGACAGTTAATTGTACCGGATTCGTTTGTAGTACCAGGCCTAACAAAAGAAAAAGGCACGCACAACTATCGAGCCGATAAGCTCTAACGCCAAACATTACACCAAGGATGAGCGAAAAATCTGGACTCAAATTGAACTCTTGATGATTCTCGGCGGTTCCTCGTAACTTCCTCCAATTCAGGCCTTTCATGACGATTTGTAATTTGATTCTTTTCTATTAAATTTTTATGATTTTTGAGTCTCGCCTCCCATCAACATGGCTTTGGGAAACATCGCAGCTCTACTACCGCCTTAACGGAGCTGACGTCTCACATTGCGGACGGTCTTAACCACCGTCGCCCGCACTGCCGCACTGCTGTCGTGGCACTCGACTTGTCCAAGGCTTTCGACACGGTTGACCACTCTACTCTCCTACAGGACATACTGAATTCCACTCTCCACGACTCCATCAAAAGGTTCCTGTCAGCTTACATAAATGGCAGGAGCGCATATGTGGAATTCAGAAATTCCTGCTCAAAGCATCGGAAACTTAAGATGGGAGTCCCACAAGGAGTGGTCCTCTCCCCCATCTTATTTCATCTCTACGTCTCGATGTTTCCTACTCCCCCTACTGGCGTTAAACTGATCACTTACGCTGATGATAACTCTGTTGCTGCCTCCGGTGCAGATGTAAACGAGGTCACACATATGATAAATTTTCAAACTTCACCTAGCTTCCCAAAAATCATCAGCTACGCTGTTCACCTCTTATTCGACAACCTCCTTACCTTCTGTAGGCACGCAAAAAATATTTGCAGTAAAGTGAACAGTCGTAATAGGGTTCTTAGAGCCCTAACCGGAACCCCATGAGGAAAGGTCAAAGAAGTTCTTGTGACGACGTATAAAGCTATTGGCCGATCAATTTTAATCTACGCCGCCCCCATCTGGACGTCATTTTTAAGTGACACTCAATGGAATAATATCCAGTCCAGATAAAATACAGCCCTTCGCATCGCAACTGGGTGCCACTCCATAACCAACCCTAGTCATCTTCATGGCGAAACGTCCATGCTCCCCGCTAGGCAACACAATGAACTGTTGTCAAAGCAGCATACGTCAAGACATCAGGACGTACAGAGAATGTATAAACCCAGTCATACAGGCCACCTGGAATCCCGCCACTGTCCGTTCAGCCTCAAATAGTATACACTATAATACAGTCTCTGCAGCAGTCTCCTCAAGCAAGGTTAACAGGGTCCTTGGCACACATCCCCCTATAAATAACAGCAGAAAGTCGCTGCCCAGGGAAACTCGGACAACCCTGGCACAACTTCGGTCGGGTTGGTGCCATATACTTCAGAGCTATCAAGCTCGCATTATCCCTGGCACCAATGATCTCTGGCCCGACTGTAACCATGGCACCCATACTACCAACCACCTATGCCTTTATCCCCTACACCTAACGGATTTGGACGTTGCAGATCTGTGGTCCCACCCTGTTGGCGCGGCCTCTTTTCTTGGCCTGCCAACATAACTCGATAACTAACACCTTTAGTTCATCCAAATAGTATCAGAACTTTTATTTTCTATCTGCTTTGCTTGCCATTAGCCTTTAGTTAATGTAAGTACACAGCGAAATTGAGTGGGTTTATTTGTACTGTGAATGAGAGTTTAATGTTTGGAGGGTTTCCTTTTGGTCTCGTTTCAGGCCTGTAGTTGCTACAACAACAAAAACAAGTCCGTGTTGAGAAAGGAGGAGTGGAGGAGCAGAACCTCGTTAATCAACCATGGGTCATCTGATCCGGATGATGTACACGGAATAATGGGACCCACGTTGCATTCCAACTCTATATATGGGTAGGGTGCGGGGCTTTACCACGGAAGAAAATAAAAGAGCCGCGGGTACTTAGAATATGCTCATGATTGCGTAATGTCTGACGTACTTTAGCGACCCAGAATGGACTACTGGTACTTAGAGTTTAATTATTTTTGGTGTGCTCTTCGTGTTTAGTGGCTCGTTCTTACACCGTTTGACCGTTGGAGGGCCTGGAATAGTTATATTCTAGGCGGTCTAGGACTGCTTGGTGGTGCTTGCTTTAGAGTCCTAGTAGTAAGTGA
This sequence comes from Nephrocerus scutellatus, assembly GCA_947095585.1. Taxonomy (NCBI): domain Eukaryota; kingdom Metazoa; phylum Arthropoda; class Insecta; order Diptera; family Pipunculidae; genus Nephrocerus; species Nephrocerus scutellatus. Next base: position 61,249,915 of record OX352761.1, on the reverse strand, counting down.
TATTTTTTGAGGTTCCGGACGAATGTGCTGCCAGGGTCCGCCCAGGCACTCATATCTGAACGAACCGAGATCATTGATACTAAATCTCACCAAGATAGCCTTTGATACCACGGGAGTTGTCTTGCCCAACGGACCGGTTTGACCGTAAGGTTGACCGGGTCTGTGGACAACTATGGATGCGGACCCAGTTTGTTCTGAGGATGTAACGTGGGGCTGTGGTTTACTACCCATATGCGGGTAGAGAACTGTATTGGTAACATCAGAGGTGTCCCTGGTGTTACCAATCATGGTAAATCAGTGGTCCCACATGATGTTACCGATACGATAAGTTGCTCGGAGAGGAGTTGCGCATCGTACAACCGGATGCCGTCATCCCATAAATCAGCATGGGTGTAAGATTGGCTCAGCTCCTACTAATAAGATAATATTGGTACATGTATTGATGGTCGCCAATTGTCGTACAATTTATGTCTGAAGAAGACTGTGGCATTATGCCTTCGTTGGCTACGTTAATCTAAAGACTGGTTCTGTATCAGGTTTAGAGTTTAGTGCTATATCAGGAGTGGACGGTAAGCGCAGTTTACGGCCGAAATTCAGGTAGGCAGCGGAGTATCCAGTCGTTTCGTTGCGACTTGTGTTCATGGCCAACATGAGTTCCGATAAGGGGGTGTTAATCGCTGCTTGATCTGGAAATGTGCTAGTAGCTCTTGAAATTGTTTGCTCCGATACTGCGTACCATTGTCGGTGATCAAGACTTTTTGGCATCTATACCGGCTGAGGATGCGGTTTCGGTGTGTCAGGTCGGTTTATAAATATGCCGATATAAGGTTCCGTCCACCACTTGATATTTGGAATACTCTTCGGGTTTGAATTTTACCATTTATGTTTTGGCCTGATACTATGGACAGGTGGATCTGCAATCGGATGCCTCGTTAGTACGAGGCGAATTTCGTAGTCGTACTGTTGAAATCCGATTGCCAAGCATTCCAGGCGTCCAGATGGGTTGTATATGCCGTGTAGCCATTTTAGTGAGTGGTGGTTTGTGTGGACGAGGAGAGATGGATGGAGAGCTCCGAGTCCTTCAGAACTAGAGTCGGTTTGTACCAAGAAAGGTCAGGTGATATCGGAACAGGAGAGAATAGGTGTCTGAGTGGATCCCAAATGGCATTTCCTTATATTGGGAAAGTCCTCGGCCGGGGACTCTGAAGGCGGTATACGGAGATGTATCTAGCCCTTTTAATTTGTCCATGATGTGGCTGATCTGTATGAGCGGGTATGCATCCTTGATCAATAGGCCATTTAGTTGCCTATAATCGACGCAGAGTTTCCATGTGCCTTGTTATTTCTTTACAAGTACTATGGGTTAACTGTATGGACTCTTGGATGGTGCGATCTTTCCTTTGGCTAGGAGCTGGTCAATCTCCGTATTTATAATACTTTGCATCGCGGGACTCCTGGGCATATACCTTTGTTTAAAAAATCGGTGATGCTTCAGGCGAATTTCATGCTCGGTGATAGCTGTCGGTTCCTTGAAGTTTTCGAATTCGGGTAGTGTCATGGCCAATAATTTGTGCAGTTCTTGACTTTCGGTTAATATTCGGAATGCTGGTGGGCTAGATTCATTTCGTGCAATGATGGAGTCTTTTCCATGGTTGGTGGTAAAAACATGTTTTGCTAAGAATTCTAAGTATATGGTTCTTAATACAAAGTTGTCGAATGGTTTTTCCGATGCAGGATCTTCCGGCGCCGGTGTCGATGACAGCGTTGTTCGAGCGGCATAGAAATTTTATTGGTATGGTTATGATTTATGGTTATGGATGGTATGCCTCACGAGATTTGACAGCCCGTTGGTGTTTCCCGGTCTTCACTGACAATGACGGCTTTGTATGCCAGGTGTACCGCAGTACGAGCTTCTGGTGGCAACTACTACGGTATTGATACACTTATATTCAGAGACTACACCTATTAACATGGCAAGCATTTGATTGTTTGTTTCGTGGGTGTCATCATTTTTAGTAGCAAGAATGGACCTTACTCGCTACCGGTTCAAAATGTGATAGTTTGGAGAAACAGCCGGATAAATAGAATTTATTAGTTCTGCCATCATTCTGCCATAGCATCACCATTCAACTCAACGACCCCGAAAACTATAGAATCAACACTATTATGATCTTCCCCTCCCACTACTCAGTTATCGACCTTATCACCCTAGAGTTATCTTACCATCACCATTCAACTCAGCGACCCCGAAAACTATAGAAGCTACAATAATATCGGGCACCCTCCCTCCTGCGGGGATACATAACTTATCCACAGGAGTGTACTTCCAACACAATTCATCACGGCGATACCGAAAACTGTGGTTCCGACACTAATATCGGCTGCCACCCCTCCCCCACCAAAAAAACCTGCTACCCCACCACCTATATTTGATTCCAGATAGTAACTAATATGTATACCAAGTTTGGTTGAAATTGGTCAAGGCGTTCCAGAGTTAGTTAGGCACAAATATACAAATAAATTCTCTATTTTATATATATAGATTATTCTTTGTAAATCGATTGGCGTGTTGCACCACAAAATAAAGGATATCCCATAGGAAAGAAAAAAAAAGAAGGTGACCACGCCAAACCGAGCCTTAATATTATTATCAATAGGAGAATTACAATATTATACAAACAAATAAATTAAGAGAGAATATGTTATTAAACTAACATACTAACAAAATATAGAAATAAGAACGTTTATAGACCAGTTTATTTATTTATTTTTTACCCACCCCGAAGTAGGAGGGGAATAAACCAAAGTTGGTCTAACGCATGCGGTGAACTTGCTACGTTACACACCATATGCATAAGAAATAGCACAGACGACATATAACATAAACATAAATTACCAACACCAGTCATGTTGTACAATAACACGATGGGTAAGACTCCGCGTGCCATGCAGTAGGTAGGGGGTTCAAATCCCATATGTTTTCCCTAGTACCAAAATCTGCAAACTTCCTTTTTTTAATAACAACCGGACATATAGGGACTTTTTCTCGTCGAAACATATAGAAAAAAATAAACCGACACATATATATATATATATATATATATATATATGTGTAAAATTAAATGTAATGCAATTTATGTGGTTAGATGAAATTTAAATTTCTTACAATATAAAAGTTTTTTTGAAAGAAAAATAAATTAAATTAAATTGTGGTTAGATGAAATTTAAATTTCTTACAATATAAAAGTTTTTTTGAAAGAAAAATAAATTAAAAAAAATAAATTTTGAATAAAGGATTATTGTTATTATTATGTGTAATTATTGTATGTATATAAAATATTTATTTGATTTATTTAAATGTAACGCATTTTATGTGCTTAGTAAAATTTGTCTTACAATATAAAAGTGTTTTGAAATAAAAATAAATTTTTAATAAACTGTAATAAAATTTGTGTTGTAATTTAAATGATTATAATTCTTAACCATTCATATTGCTAACTCGTGAAGGTTTGCTAACACGTTAACAGGCGACATATAATTGTCCATGAGAGAAACATGAATTTTGAAGATCCAATCCACATATTTTCATTGATCGTCCCTGTGCTTTATTGATGGTCATGGCAAATGCTAGACGAATAGGGAATTGCAACCTTTTGAATTGAATTGTCGAATCTGATGGAATCATTGTTATGCGCGGTATCAAAACGTGTTCTCCTTTAAATGTACCATTTATTATTATTGATTCGATGACATTCCATATGATTTTTTTGACAACTAATCGCGTCCCGTTGCAAAGTCGTGGAGGATTTATGTTTCTTAATTGTGTGGTGGTAGACCTGGCAGATCTAGGGAAGTCAAAAATTCTGTAGGAAAATTTACAGCTTCGTTTTCGTTGACCACAATATCAATTTACTTGAATGAAATAAGTTCACCAGATAACATGTTTTGTACGATAAAATTCATTGCATCGACTTTAATGCTTCTGGCAGCCAATATGCCGCGCTTACTTAGCCACTCATGACTTTTATAATTTTTTTGAACATTAGGATAAATGCTGACAATCAATGGTTCTTTTGTAGTCATAAGATTATAAAAATTGGCAGGTAGTTTAATTTTTTGATTTTATTGGTTAATGGTAATTTTTCCATTTCCAATGTCCAACAGTTGGTTCGAAAATACATCAGCAGATGAATCATTTTGAAGTCGTACACGCATGTTTATTCTTAATTTGATTGTGTGAACGCTTCGCCATAACGATGATGATTTTAGACATGCATTGATTGCATCAGGATAAGTAGCACGAGGTATTACTGGTAATGTTTGCCTGAAGTCTCCAGCCAATAAAATAAATGGACACCAACAAAAGTATTCCATCACTTCTCAGATCTTTAAGTGTACGATTTATTGCTTCCAATGCATGTTTGTGAGCCCTTGTACATTCGTCCCATACAATTATATAACATTTTTGAAGAACTTTAGCCATACTTAAGTGTTGTTTAATGCTGCATATGGCGTTTTCATTTGTTTGAAGGTTTAATGGCAATTTGAGAACTGAATGGGCTGTTCTTCCACCATCCAATTAAGTTGCTGCCATTCCAGACGAAACAATGACTACTGCAATATTTCCTTTTGAACGAAATTGAAAAGGTTTTACCTGTTCCAGCAGGCGAGTCTATAACGATGAAACCACCTTCCTAAGCAGCGACTGCATGCATAATTTTATCGTAGATGCTTTTTTGTTCTGGTAATAATTTTGTTTCATTTGTTTGAACATATTCATATAATCGTTCACGTTGCAAATCACTATTGAACAGGTCTCTTCCTGGTCGATTAGGTGCTGGCATTCCCAAATAAGTGAGTGGATTATTAGAAATTTATAGGCATAAGTCTTCAATTTTAACCAATGCTTCATTATAGATTTCTGGGGTGAACTCTAAGTCTGGATTATGGTTGACTGTGAGTAATGCATGAAGTATGTCTGATGGAGTTCTTATATATTTCCCATGCATCTGGCTGGTTTTGAAGGGTAACATGTGGTCAAAACAATAGTAAATAAAGTGCGTATTTGATGTGGAGAAGAACCAAGAGCAGCATCGGCAAGTGTTGTATACCAATGTAAATCACGCACATTAATCAAGAATAATCGTAGGTAAAAACATTCGCGTTGCTTAGGATGAACAGAGTATAATCGACCCAATGCATTTTATGAAAATATACCTAGATAGGCAGCAACTGGTGTACTTTTTTTACGATGTTCCTATTTATATATTTCTGCCATGTGAAATATGTTGGAACTTCGGAATAAAGTAATGTTCTTGCAAATTAACCGTAAATATTGTGTTGTTTTCATAATTCGAAGAACTCTGTTAATGATGTTTATGGTGCTGTCAATGCTCTTTCCAATGCATTTCGTTCATTGAAGTTGTCAATTTTCAAGATGAATAACCAGATGAATTACTGTTAGATCACGTTCATGTACATATTTAAAAAGATAAAATACGCCAAACTTCTTCATTGCTGCTAATATTTTTTCTTCTTTTCATTATTTTCCCCGTTGCGGTCCAAGGCCTAGCTTCTCGCGACCATTTGTGTTGTGCATGGAAGGGACCTAAAATTTAAGACCGTATCCGAACGGCAAATTGGGAAGCTTTCCGTGACAAGCTATTACACTCAGAACGTTTGTCACCCATTCGTGAGTTTTATCCATTTTACCAATTAAAATTTTTGCATGAGCACAGTATTCAATTTCTGGATCGTACTCAAATGCAATTTAATTAAATGAGATAATGTTAATGCTCTTGTTGTTTGCATTCGTGAGCTGTCAGATAACTGACTTAAGCACCTATTTATATCTGTTGTACGATTACGTGTTGTACTTCTTAATATTTGCATAGCGGTAAGACCTTTTCTTGAATGTTCTCTGCATATCGTATTTGTCTTCTTTCTTGTGATTGCGCTCGTTGTTGTGGTTTTAAATTTTTTTGTTATCTTTGTGTATTTTCACTTTGTCGAGTATTTCGACCGACACGGCGATCTGTTGCACTATTACGTGATGTTCTGTTTGATATCCTCATAGTGGTAATACGTTGATTTCTTGGTTCATCTCTTTCTTCACGATGTTGAGTATTTCGACCGATATCGATCGTGACTCCTGAGCGATGCGTGAGCCTTAGTCTGAGATGAGCGTGACTCCTGAGTGATGCGTGAGCGTTAGTCTGTGATGAGCGTGACTCCTGAGCGATGCGTGGGCGTGAGCCTGACGATATGCTGGATGTACAAACGTAACAACCTGTAGGGAACCCACACAGCGATGTTACGTCGTACGAGTGACGTCGGCATCGAATATCAGTGAAATAGTTTTATTAATAATGACTTACCACCGCGTGATCTGAACAGCACAAAAAGGAGACTAAGAGACCGACTGACCTTTTATACCTTTTTGCGTAGCAAAAATTCTAAATAGCGTGCTGCGCTGTGATTGGTCAATCCGGTGGCGTTATGTTGTTTAGGCTGTTTTATTTTTATATGCGTTTAGTGGTTGCACTGCGTGGGTACAGGGTACACCCGAATTTGGAAAAAAACTATATGGCATGTTTTGTGTGAACAAAATTCGGCCACAAGAATTTTGTTCCTCACAGTATAGAATATTGAATACGCTAGGAATATGAATTTTTTTCTAGGAAAAATTATGTCGACGATGGCGATGGATGGAAAGGAAGGCGATGACTATACTGGGATGAGAAAAGAAGGAAGAGTTTATCGCCAACCGCAGCGCCGACAAGTTGATATTACGGATAGAATAAGTTTGTTTAGTTAAGTCATCATCATCATCATCATATTCTCTCCACCGGTCCCGAATTCGAGCCGATGTCATCCAGTTTGGCATCCCTAAACTCTCCTGGTCGTCCTGGTCTGCGCCATCCTTCCAGCGTAGGCTTTGTCGGCCTCGCTGTCGTGTTCCATAAATTCTACCGCAAAGGACTTTCCGAGCAGGATCCTCTTCGCTCATGCGAGCTAGGTGTCCTGCCCACCGGAGCCTACCGAGCTCAATTTTCTTCACGATGTCGACATCGCGGTACCGCTCGTAGATCTCATCATTATAGAGTCTCCGGAATCGTCCTTCCTCACATACGGGGCCAACAATTCTCCGTAAGACTTTTCTCTCGAACGCGGCTAAGAGGTCAGAATGCTTTTTACTAAGCACCCAAGTCTCGAATCCATATGTAAGTGTTGGTATGACCATTGTCTTATATATCAGCAGCTTGGATGTTATGGTTAAGTTCCTGGATTTCATGAATTGCTTGGTGAAAGTGGGGCCTCCTATTTTTATCAGTTCCGCTGGAATCCCATCAGATCCTGGGGCCTTATTATTTTTGACCCGATTTATCGCTCTGCTAACTTCGTCTATGCTTGGTGGCGGCAACATAGTATGATCTTCGGTCATTGGTGGAGCCTCCAATTCCTCAGTTAGCTGGCCATTTAGCAACTCAAGAAAGTGCTCTTCCCATTGCTCTAAGATGCCTTTTAGATCGGCGATCAGATTACCCTCTTTGTCCTTGCAGTATGTGCAATGCGGTGTATATTGCGTCATACCGCGGAATCTTTGGTAGAACTTCCGCGCCTGGTGCGGTCCTTGCTCTCTGTACTGTTCCAGTTCACGGACAAGATTCTTCTCCCAGGCTGCTTTCTTTCGCCGGTGAACTGTTTTTTCATATCTTCTGAGCTCTTTATATTCATCTTCGCGTGCCCGCTTTCTATGAGATTGTACGCTCGGTACGCAACATTCTTACGTTCAGTCGCTAGCTTACATTCGTCATCAAACCAGTCGTTCCGATCTCTACGACTACTGCCTAAGATGGAGTCAGCAGTACTAATGACAGTATTCTTTAGGCGTTTCCATTTCTCTTCTACGCCCGGCATCTCAGCCCAGGGACTTACTGAGTCATATTCACCGTTTAATTATATAGATTAAGTAAATGTTAATAAATAAGTTCCTACATGGGGGCTCAACCGGGATTTACCAAAATTTTTTGAATTTTTTATTAGTTTTACTGAGTCGTTGTTCGTTTTTTTTACGGTGCGAGTTGAATAAAATGAAAATAAGGATGATAAGTTGCAAAGAAGGAAATGATAAGTTGTGAAGAAAGGAAAAATAAGAAAGACAAGTTTTAAGGCAAAGAAGGAAGTGATAAGTTGTAAAAAAAAAAAAGAAATACAAGAAGGACAAGTTGAATAAAATGAAAACAAGAATGATAAGTTGCAAAGAAGGAAATTATAAGTTGTGAAGAAAAGAAAATAAGAGAGACAAGTTTTAAGGCAAAGAAGGAAATGATAAGCTGTGAAAAAAAAATAAATACAAGAAGGACAAGGTGTGAAGAAGATAAATATTCTTAAATATTAAATATTCTAATAAGGCAAAGAAGGAAATGATAAGTTGTGAAGAAAAGAAAAAAAAGAGAGACAAGTTATAAGGTAAAGAAGGAAATGATAAGTTGTGAAAAAGAGAAACTTAAGAGAGACGTGAAGAAGAAGGTGTGAAGAAGAGAAAAATAACAATATAAGTTGTGAAAAAAAAAAGAAAATTAAGAAAGACAACAGGAAGAGAGGAAATATAAGGAGTTGTGAAGCGACTATAAAGGAGTCAATTAAGAAAAGTTGTAAGGCAGAGTGAATGGATGAGTTGCAGGAACTCACTGCTAAGCAGCTGCAAACATTCCTAAGGGGGAATAGTTGTCGTACCGGAATAATTTAAAAGCCGGTTTAGTGAATCGAATTAACCATACATTTGGAGTAGGAGTCATCAAAGTTGAAGACGTATTGGCGGCTACAAGGGAAGCCGACGAGGAGAATACGAAAGAAGTCAAGTTCCGAAGCAGAAAATGGACGGCGGCAGAAACAACATGAATAACAGACCAGGTACATCACCAAGGGGGGCATGTACAACGAAGCGGTGTCACAATTGCGGATCGTTGTCACATCTGGCTCAAGCTTGCCTAGACAAAGCAAAAGGTATGCGTTGCTTCAAGTGCAACCAGTTCGAACACATATCACCTAATTGCCCGTTGAAGGCAGAAACACCCTCACCGACAAGGAACATAAGCCAGGTGCGTCGCATCGAGTCCGATGACAGCATTGTCAGATGAAGAAATGAAAGCGTAGGAATTGGAGGAGAACAACATATTCGACATAGAAGTAACGGAATGCAAGGGGAAAGGCAACTAATTGCGAGTTGGCACGACAAGTATAGAGCACGCATCGAAGACACCGTAAAATCATACGTGCCGAGAAGACCAGCCAAGTCGTGTACTGAAATGAATATAGTAATGCTGGACGAGGTACCAGTCTATAGGAATGCACGGAGGTTGGCGCCGATAGAGAGGAAAATAGTGGACCAACAAATGAAGGAGTGGTTGAAAGAGGGTGTAATCCAGGACAGTCGATCAGAATACGCGAGTCCGATAGTGCTCGTCAAGAAGAATGATGGTAGTCTCAGATTGTGTGTGGACTATAGTGAAATTAAATCGAAGATGGTTAAGGATCGTTACCCAATGACGATGTGTGGAAGATGTGTTGGAGCAGTTACACGACGCAAAGATATTTATAACTTTAGATCTCAGTAACGGGTTCTTTCACGAAAACGTCGCAGAGAGCAGCAGGAAATATACGGCGTTCGTAAAACCAGACGGCCAGTTTGAATTTCGTAGAGTCCCTTTTGGCTTGTGCAATTCACCAGCCACGTTCCAACGATTCATCAACCAAATATTCCGACACTTGGTTCTGAAGGGAACCTTATACTGGGATACTTGTACTGTACGTAGACGACATCATAATCTATGGCAAAGACGAGGAGGAGGCGTTGGAGAAGCTGGATGGCGTGTTAGACGTGGCAGCAAATTACGGGTTGGTGATTAAGTGGGAAAAATGAAATATTGAGAGGGATCCACGAACAGGGTCATATCAGTGCACGAAAGGTGGAAGCTATTTCATCCCTAGGCTGGTCAGCTGCGTCGAAGGCGTCCTGACTAACTGTGTTGCTTGTATCTTGGCCGCGAAGAGGAGTGGAAAAGCGGAAGGGTTGCTACACCCGATCGAGAAGGGCGACGTGCCTCTTCATACTTACCACGTCAATCATTTGGGACCCCTCCCATCCACTAATAAATTTTACAATTATCTTTTTGTAGTTGTCGACGCATTCTCATTCATCTGGATTTACCCAGTAAGGAGCACCAAGTGCGATGAAGTAGTGAATAAGTTGGAGTTGAAGAGGGAGGTCTTCGGCCAACCGGTTCGAATCTTGTCAGACAGGGGGCAGCCTTTACCGCTAATGCGTTTAAGGAGTTTTGTAAAACCAACAGCATTCAGTACATTCTAACCACAACCGGAGTACCGAGGGGCAACGGTCAGGTGGAGCGGATGAACAGGATCATCATTGAGATCCTCACAAAATTGTCGGTGGATGATCCCAGGAAGTGGCACAAGCATGTAAGTAGGGTTCAAAGTGTTATGAACTCGACCGTATCCCGAAGCACCCAGCGCAGTCCGTTCCAACTCATGTTTGGGACAATAATGAGAAGAGAGGGTAGCCATGAACTGCGAACATTACTTGAGGATGTGATGAGGGACGACTTCGAAAATGGGCGATACGAAGTAAGGCAAGCCGCTAAACAACAGATCGCAAAAGTACAAGAGGAGAATAGGAGGACCTATGATAGAAACAGGAAGGCATCCAGATCATACAGAGTGGGCGACCTGGTCGCTATAATGAGGATTTGGCGCAGGGCTGAAGTTACATGTGAAGTACTTCGGACCATATGAGGTGACTAAAGTATAAGGAAAAGACAGGTATGACGTCCGAAAGGTGGGGCAGCATAAAGGCCCGAATTCAACATCAACAGCAGCCGACTGTATGAAGCCATGGGCTACGGATGATGACTGCGAAATTGAAGTCGACGAGATCGAGGATGTCAGGTCCGACTTCCTCGCATTGTAGGATAAGTTTTCATTCTAAGTACTCTTTAATTTTCTTAGTGTCACTGACACATGTTGTAATGAGGCAAGCAATGTGATGAACACATTCTTGCCGTATACTATTTCGTTTGTCTTTCCAGTCATCGTCGCATAGTCGGTCGTCAACAGCACAGTGATCGTATTTCCCATGCTATAGTTAAAGTGACTTGCTTGTGTGCATATAAAATGCCGCGACTAGACATTCCAATGGGAAATAAGATAACGGCATGTACAGAGTAAAGGTAGTCGTAATATTAGTCATCGTGTGCGGTGTTGGTGCGCTGGCGACGTTTGCACTAAAAGGGCTAACATGGTATATAATATTGAATACGCTAGGAATATGGAATTTCTTCTAGGAAACAACGATGTCGACCATGGTGATGGATGGAAAGGAAGGCGATGACTATACTGGGAGGAGAAAAGAAGGCATAGTTTTTCTCCAACCGCAGCGCCGATAAGTTGATATTACGGATAGAATAAGTTTGTTTAGTTAAGTCATATTCACCATTTAATTATGTTTAGTTAAGTCATATTCACCGTTTTTTTTATATAGATTTAGTTAATGTTAAATAAATAAGTTCCTACATATATTTACACAAACTACAAAAATGGGTAAAAAAACACAAAATTTATCAAAGCACCAAACAAACATATAGTGATGATGTATCGATTCCAGCGCCATCTACCGGGTCCAAAATAAACATAAACTAATCAGAGCACTAAAAGGAACTTATGTTGTGAAATGGCTTCGATACGTCCGGTGCAAACGTTTTTATAAATTAGAAATACACATTTTCAAAAATATCTCGACTTCAGCGCCACCTACCAGACTCAAAAAAGACATACTAAGGATTACGAAACAAACATATGGTGTAAATTTGGCTTCAATATGCCCACTGATTCAGGTTTTATGCTCTTAAACACATATTCAATAATATCTCAACTCCCGCGCCACCTACGAGAAAAAGAAAGATCCAAAATAAAAGGATCACGAAATGAACATATGATGTTAATATGGCTATGATACATCAAGTGGTTTAGGCGTGATGACGTATTTTATGTTTGATGATGTCTCGATTTCACCGCCACAGCATAAAGTTATCAGAGCACTTAACGAACTTTTAGTGTAAATATGACTTCGATACGTCCAGTGGTTTAGATATGATGAGGTTATATATACATGCAGAATGACATTTTCAATAATATCTCGACTACAGCGCCACCAATCAGACTCAAATTTCAGACACATATTTAGGATTACCAAACGCCTGTATTCAATCACAAGGAGGACATTTTGAGTATATTTTATAACTAAATGTTAATTTTTTCATCACATATTAAAACCTTTGTACCGCAATAAATCGAGAGTCTCGAACCAAACTTTGTATTAGGAGTTGTAGAGAATATCAAGGAAAAAATAATAAGGTCAAAAAAATAAAAAATTATAACGGTTTTTTTATTGAGAAAAAAAATCACATTTTTTTTACTTTAAAGCAATAAATCGAAAGTCTCGAGCCAAACTTTGTATTAGGAGTTATAGAGAATATTAAGGCGAATTAAAATAAGGTAAAAAAAAAATTACATATAATTTTATAAAAAAAAATCATATTTTTTTTTTACTTTAAAGCATCATAGCTTTCAAACGGATGCAGATGCAAGATAACCACTTAGATCTTAAATTAGCCTATACAATTACCTACACAATAATATTTTGGAAGTTACAGTTTTTACAGTATTTGTGTGTATTTTTTTTTTCTGAACCACATTTGTAAACACCCTGCATCTCAAAGTATTACAAAAATTGACCTCCCCCCGCCCATACGTTTTTTTTTCTCAGAATAAACCAATGAATCCCCGCTTAACGGATTAGCATCCCAAACCCTAACAGCCTGTATATAAGATAATAATAAACCTAAAAAGAGAAATAAAGGAATATGTACATATACCGACATTAGAGGCTGGATATATATTAAAATTCTTATTTTCATTTTCAGTACCAATAAAATTCCTAATATGTAATTTCAGAAAAATAAATAGTGACAACAGATAACTCTACTCTACAGTAGTACCCACTCTTCGGCGGTAGGCAGTCATGCTAACCACCTCTGTTCCTTCTGAACAAATCACTTCCGTTCTTCACGAACCATTTTCTGTAATAGTCACTGTACTTACGTCGTAGCTTATCAAGTGCTAGGCGTTCAGTAGCAGTATTCAGTGTAGGACAACGACCAGTTCACTGTACTGACGTCGCAGCTTATCTAGTGCTAGGCGTTCAGTAGCAGTATTTAGCGTCCAATAAGATAACAACCAGTTCACTGTACTGACGTCGCAGCTTATCAAGTGCTATGCGTTCAGTAGCAGTATTTAGTGTCCACTAGGACAAGGACCAGTTCACTGTACTGACGTCGCAGCTTATCAAGTGCTAGGCGTTCAGTAGCAGTATTAAGTGTCCAATAGAACAACCACCAGTTCACTGGTCTGACGTCGCAGCTTATCAAGTGCTAGGCGTTCAGTATAAGTGTTTAGTCTCCATTAGGACAACGCCCATGTTTTTAGGAACCACGACCATCGACCGCTTAAGTATATGTATTTATAGTATTAGCCCTTTGTTATAGTATGGATATAAGTATATTAGTTGTAAACCGAACTGAATTATAAAAGAAAAAAAGCCAATTTGTAACACGAAGAAGGAGAAGCGAACCCTGGGCGTCACGTTCGAAGATAGGCTTGAGGTAAACTGATGAGCATTTAGACCGCCACGAGTATTGCAGTTAAATTTAAGGAGAGGTGGCATGCAGCTGGGTATTTCACTTGAGCACCGCTGGTGGAAGAAGCGATATAATAGTGACAAGCAGGAAACGTTCTTGCGGTGTTTAAACAAATCTATTGATTTCGCAATGTTTTCGTCACCGATATGCAAGGTAGTTTTAGGCGCAACAGACCCGATATGAATATTGTACTCAAGTTTAGGGCGGACAAAAGCCTTGTAGATAGTAGCCAGATCAGAGGGAGTGTAATTTTTCTTGCATCGGGTTAGAAAACCTAAACATTTCGCAGCATTTTTGGCGACGGTAAATATGTGGTCATTCCAACGAAGCTTGTCGTTAACGCACATACCGAGAATTGTGAGTTTTTTAGTTTCCTTGATGCAAGTGCTATTCATGGATAATGGCATGGGGTTTAAGATTCACTCAGACGAAGAAGACAGCATTGGGTTTTGGAAGCGTTAAATTTTACACGATTGTTTTCTCTCCATTTTATTATGCTGTCCAGAAGTTAACGTGCTTAACATAAGTAGTTGTTTGACTTCCACGTGAGAAGTGGAGAGACGTTCCTTACACTTATATGAGAAGCTGAGAGTGCTGTCGTCAGCGAAATAGTTAATTGGATTATAAGTCACAGATAAGAGACGATTAATAAAAAAAACCACCCATAAAAATTAAAATTTTTCATGAAAATTCTCTAATAGAAGATGGGTATGTGTTAAAATTTGAAGAAAATCGGGCTAATTTTTAAAAAATTTACATGGACACCACACGGGTCTCAGGGCCCGTTCACTCCAAAAACTTTACAAAAAATTTTGTCCATCGGAGATACAGAGGTGTATAAAAATTAAAGAAAATCGGGTTAATCAGGCCCAATGACCCTGGGGTCCGGGGTCTCCAAAATTTTTACAAAAAGTGTTTTTCATCGGATATACATACGTATATAAAATTTGAAGAAAATCGGTTATGTTATGGGGTCCCACGAACCCGGGGCCCGGGGTCTCCAAAATTTTTACAAAAAGTGTTGTCTATCAGAGATACACATGTGTATAAAATTTAAAGAAAATCGAGAAAAATTTGTTAAATATTTGTATGGGAGCCACCCGACCCCGAAGCCCGAGGGGCCTCAAATTTTAATAGAACGTGTTGTCTCCGGAAGTACACATGTGTGCAAGATTCCACGACAGACGACCGACGACCGACGACCGACCGACAATCGACTGCCGTGCCACGGGCAAGTGAAGTTTATATAGAAAATTTAAAAATGAGAAAGAGTGTCAGGGACAAAACAGAGCCCTGGGGAACGCCAGAATTTTTTTGATTTCCTTTAGACTTTAAACCGTCTAATACAAGTTGAATTGAGAGGTCCAAAAGATAGCTTCTAATCAAATGAAGCAGTTTTTCATCGCCTCCATAGGCACGCATTTTGAACCAAATAGCTTGATGTTAAGTTCTCTAAAATACCTTGGAAATATCGAGTGCAACAACTTTGCTTTCACCAAATTTATGTAAGGACCAGTTCCACTGTTCGGTGAGATATACCAACAAATCACCAGTAGAATGTTGCCTACGAAATCCGTACTGCAGGTCACTAAGGATTTCGTTGGTTTCAAGATATTTCATGAGCTGAAAATTGATCAGCGTTTCCATGACCTTGGAAGGAATGGATGTAAGTGCTGTGGGTCGGTATGAAGAAGGAGACGTATGGGCTGTTTCCAACTTCTCGGAAGAGTCCAGAAGAATATTATTGATGGAAAAGATAGCACAATGGTCATGCCAGCTTTGAAGAACACCTCTTCAGAGCTAATGGGGAAATACTATCTGGCCCAGCGGATATGTGAGCGTCGACATCGTTTAAAACTCTAGCAACTGCACGAGTACAAATGAGCATCTGTCCGATAGAGTGTTCAATACTCTCGAGGGGCTGGCGGCAGCAATGCACAATCTGGAAGCGTGGAATGGTGGAATCGACGATGAGGCTGTAGTTTTGATTCTTTTCACGAATGACCAAATATATTTACTATCTTTGGGACATTGTAGTATTTTTGGCCTCAATTTTTGGTCGTAGGCGAATTTGACTCACCGTAGATGGGCATTGCAATCATTTCTGGCTCGATTTAAATTTATTCGGTTTTCCTCAGTAGGGTTTATTTTGTACAACCGAAAGCATACCTCTCTAATCCTAGAACCCTGTTCACAGCTTACCATTAATCTTCCTTTGGTTTAACTGATTTATTCCTGGAAAGGATAAAATCTCTCATACCAATAAGGATGATGTTTGTGCTTGCATCAGCGACGGCATCCACGTTGCTATAGCGAAATAATAGCGTCCAGTTAATAATCCCAGAGAAGTTGTTAAGGCCGTCCCAATTGGTGTATTGTCATACTGTTTTTTGGGAGTTTTTTCTCTAACTGCGTGGTTTATTCACGAGAAATTTGCTAATACTACACAATAGTCTGGCGATAATATATTGACAGTTTTCTGGATTGGAACATTGGCTGAATTGAGGCAAAAGCGGAAACGCAACATCACTACCGACATAAATTGCGAGTCCGCGTCGAGGGAAAAATAATTGCACCAAGTAATAAGCAGGCAGATTTAATTCCGAGGTATCGGAATTATCAAATATCTGAGTTTCCCTCAGTGTCAGAATTGCTGGACTGTGGGCATTTACATAGGCGTACACAGCGAAAAAATTCGATCTCAGTCCAGGTATGTTGCTAAGATCCTACACATAACTACAAAAAAAACACACAAAACAAAACGTACCGCTTCTTTTAGCCGAATTGGGAAGTGGCTGTCGCACACTGAATGATTGACACAAATTGTGGCCAGTGTTCTACCTTCACGACAAAATGAGTCAAATCATTAAAAGAAACAAACATTTACAATCTGTTTTATGATTGCTAAAGAATTAGATCATCACACTGCCGCATGCAAAACATACAACAGTTATAAATCAATGAATTCTTTAGCTGGGCTGTTGGGGACGGGATGCACGGACACTGCACTTTACACTACCAAGCAGGCACACGCGAACCGTTTGCTTTTTTATGATTGGACATCCTCCCCAGATTTACCCGATACAAACTTTTCGTAAAAACTAATTGGTATGCTTTAGAGTCCCCGCACACTAGAGACTTTTTTATCGGCCGATAGTTTGGTCGTTTTCGGCTGCCAGTGCGCACACTGTGCCGATTAAACAGTCGGGTTAGTGGTGAGTGCACAGACAAAGACAAAGTTGAATGGCAATCGTGTCGCACATTCAACTTATTTATCGGCCGATACCAAATCGTTGTGTCTGCGCACTTGCATACATGTTCATACTGATTCAAACTATCGGCGGACAGAAAGTCTCTAGTGTGCGGGGACTCTTACAGGCACTTCTCCAAGGCTTTCGGAAGCACTGGAATCAAGATACCTGACTTCATTTTAACTTCGTCAAAATGGTGGAGTAGTTTGAGAATGTTGTGATGTTGTGCTTCTCACGCAACCCGAATTCGCACACATTTTATTAATTACATTTGTCCCATTAAACTTTCCCCCCACTTTCTGTTGCTGAAAGAGCGTAATCTTTTAGGGTGGCTGAACCTATTAAAATGTGATGCAAAATGCAAGCTTCCACTATATATGCTATACTTCTATTGATTTATACTTGTAAATATGTATACAATTAATTCCTGATAACGTCCTAAGCTACATGGTAATTTAAAAATTTCCCACTGTACAGACGCTCAAAAATAAATAATTTAAAATTTTTTCTGTGTATTAATTAATAAAACAATGAATACATACCAATTTTCTGCCTTTCTATTTGGTTAATTTGTTCATTCAAATTTGAAAGTTCGCTTTCGTTTTTTAACGATAATTTGTTTCTCTCAATCGATATAAAAAAATCCACCTGTGCAGAATCAAAAAAAAATTCCCATTGACTAATTAACAGCTCAATAACAACATTAATAGCTGAAGAGGTATTGACTTGTCCAATATAATCAGTTGAGTCATGGGAATTACTTTGGGGCCAAAGCAGGTTTGGTGACATGACAATTGCAAGGTTTTGTGAAGACATTTTGTTGCATTCCATATTTTGCGCTACAAGCCACAGAAACTTAGTTAGGTATTTTAAATTCTCAAAATTTTCTTTTGGCAATTTATTTAAAATATATTTTATTTCGAGTTTTCTTTCTAGTTGAGTGACTTTTTCAGCAGCTTTAATAAAATTTGAATAAAATTTAAATGTGAGTAATGGTTCCGGAAGTTCACGCAAATAAAGTTTTAGTATAGAGCCTACTACGTGGGGATTTTGGTATTCTGTTGGCAATGGAAACCCTACATATTGTGCTTCCAAGGCATGTTTCATTCTTCTTAATTTAGCACTTGCACAGCTAACTCTTAAGAGTCCCTCTTCATATAATCCGTTTTCAGTTAGAAAACAAACACATAATTCTATTATATATGCAATTTGTCGATTCGAAGATGTTAAATGTTCCAGGAGAGAAATTCCAAACCCATGCTTCATTGAAGATTGTAATATTTCATTTATATCTAACAGGGAGCTGTTAACTTTAAGTAATGCTTTTTCGTGCAAATTCTTTTGGCTTAAAACAAAATTTTTTATACAATGTATAATAATGTCTTCTTTTCCCAAAAGTTCGAACATAAGAGCAGCCCAGTAATCTCGTTCTTTTTCTAATTTAATTTCACATTGTTCTTGTTGCAACTTGAATTGATGTATTTTCGATTCATTTTCGTTTACCCGTAGAGCGTTCTAAATAAAACAAAATAAAGACAACATTTAAAATCTTAGTAAATAATTAAAATAGTCGTAGTCGATTGTAATCATTATTATTTTCAATTTTTGTGTTTTTAGCTAAATGCAACAGGTGTTAGAAGGTCAAGGAGCTAATGATGTTCACTTCTTTTTGTTGTTACAATTCTATAACATGGCATTGAGATGAGATTTAAAATTGTCGGAAATAATCAGTACTTTGAATTAGTATCTAATAAACTGTGACCAAGTTCAAAAAATTTGCAGGCATAAGAATATCAAAGCGAGGTTATAACGGCAGACCTTGATGAAATGTCGTATCAACCAAAAAAAAAAGGCACAGGGGCTGTAAAAGTTCGTTATCTTCATGATCTTACTGCTGCTACTAGCACAGACAACAAGGTTTGTTCTGAATGAAGGGTCTTTTTTTATAATTCGCGCCCGCTTTAAAGGGTTCGAACCCTTATAATGCTCGGTTATATGCTTGCTGTGCCAAGCACAGCGTGGCTCTAAGGAAAAGGAGGAGAAAAGAGGAGATGTCTATGAGCTTGTGTTTTGAATGACTGTGGATCATAGTGATGTGGGAAGACAGAGCTTGGCAGAGCATTGCACATACGTGTTGTACGGCTGAAGAACGAATCCCTGAATTTAACTGTACGTCCGAAGATGGGCTTGAGGGTAAACTTATGAGCATTTAGAGCGCCACGAGTATTGCGGTTGAATTCAAGGAGAGGTGGCATGCAGCTGGCTTTTTCTCATGAAGCGATAAAACAGTGACAAGAAGGAAACATTCCGTTCCTACGGTGTTCAAGCGAATCTACTGATTTCGCTATATTTGCGTCACCGATAAGTTTTATCGCGCGGTTTTGAATTCTATCTAGCTGATGCAAAGTAGTTTTAGGCGCACCAGACCAGATATGGCAATTGAACTCAAGTTTAGGGCGAATGAAAGCCTTGTATATAGTAGCCAGATAAGAGGGAGTGAAATATTTCTTGCAGCGGGCTAGAAAACCTAAACATTTCGAAGGTAAATATGTGGTCATTCGAAGCTTGTCGTTAACGCACATACCAAGAATTGCGTGATTTTCAGTTTCCTCGATGCAAGTGCCATTCATGGATAATGGCATGGGATTTAGGATTTGCTTAGACGACAGAAGACAGCATTGGGTTTTGGAAGCGTTAAATTCTACTCGATTGTTTTCTCCCCATTGTATTATGCTGTCTAGGTCAGAATTAAACGAGGTTAACATACGAAGTTGTTTGACTTCCACTTGAGAAGTGGAGGGACGTTCCTAAAACTTATTTCGTTGGTTTCAAGATATTTCTTGAGCTGAAAATTGATCAGTGTTTCAATGACATTGAAAAGAATGGATAAAGTGCTATGGGTCGGTTCGAAGAATGAGACGACGGGTCGCCTTTTTTTTGGTATGGGCTGGACAAAGGCTGTTTTCCAACTTCTCGGGAAGAGTCAGAAAAATAGGATAGATGGAAAATCTTACGCAATAGTAATTCCAGCTTGGAAGAACACCTCTTCAGAACTAATGGGGAAATACCATCTGGCCCAGCGGATTTGTGAGTGTTGAGATCGTTTAAACTCTAGCAACTGCACGAGTACGAATGAATATCTGTCCCATAGAGTGTTCAATACTCTGAGGTGCAGGTGCTCGCAATGCACAATCAAGAAGCTTGGAGCTAGCTGCGAAATGTGCAGCAAACAGATTGGCATTGTCTATAGCCGCGGTTCCCAATCTTTTTTAGTCGCGGACCAATTTTCAGGTGAGAAATTTCTTGCGGAGCACTTCGTTGCACTTATGCTATTTTTCGCAGTTATGTAGAAAATGCAATAACTGTTGTTAATATATTTTATTAAATTCAAGAAAACAAGTAACTTCAACGAAAAAAAAATAATGTTAATTTAAGAAAATAAGGAATTCAATAATATCACGTGGATTGGTCCGTCCGGTCGATGCGATTTAGCGCCGTTGGATTTATTGTTATGGGGTAACGGAGTGCTTATGCCACCAACAAGCTAACGTTATAAAATTATATATACATAATAGTATTTCAATAAAAAGCTCAGAAAGTTAATTCAAGTGAGAAGAATGTGCCTGTTTAGTTCTGCAACATGCTGGTATATCTGGTTGGTAGTGAAAGCTTTCGAGCAAACTTAGCAGGTGGACATGAAACTCATTTAAAATATCGTCAGGAATGTCCAAATCTATTTCCTCTTTACATTCGTTGATCACTGGGAAGCTATCTAGGTTTCGATTTTTTAACGATTTTGCCCAAAACTCGATTCTCTTTTTAAATGCTTTTACTTTATCACTGGCATCGAAAACAGTAATTGTATTTCCCTGAAGTGATATTTTTTAAAAAATATCGGCTAGATACGCCAATTTCAATAGCCAACGCTCATTACACAACCTGTCGCCCAAATCGAAGTTATCGTTAATTAGAAAGGTTCTGACTTCAGCCCTCATTTCGAAAAGCCGCGTCAGTGTTTTGCCGCGAGAAAGCCACCTTACTTCTGCGTGAAGAAGTAAGGACATATGTAGACTGCCCATGTCATCGCACAATACTTTGATTAGCCTTGTATTCTTAGGTCGTGATTTGATAAAGTTGATTATTCTCACGCTTTCGTCTAAGACCTCTTTCAAGGACAGTGGCATTTTTTTCATTGCAAGGGCATAGCGGTGTAGAACGCAATGACTACTGCTGCATTCTTTCACATTTTGTTTAATTCTTGAAACGGCACCAGACGTTTTTCCAGTCATGGCCTTGGCACCGTCTGTGCACACATCCACGCAGTTAAGCCATGGGATGTCATTGACAATGAAGAAATCGTCTATTAATTTAAAAATTTCAGCAGCAGTTGTTGTAGTTTTCAACGGCTTGAAGAAAAGCAGATCTTAAAAAAAAAAAAAAAAAAAAAAAAAAAGTTAATAAAATGGCTAGCCCTGCAACATCCGTTGATTCATCCATTTGCAGCGCAAATTTTGTGACTTTTATTCGCGAAAGTAAAATAGCTTTGACATTCTCTGCTAAATCTCTAATAACGACCCAGACATTAGCCAGCGATCCATTTTGTTATTTTTTATTTCTCGGTTTCACGTCAATAGATCCACGTTAATGTACAAAAAAACAAAACAAAAGTAAAAATCACGCACTAAAAGCAAAATATTGATTTACTACACCGCAGTACGATTCGTTTTAACCTGTATGAATACCGATCGAACAAAAGCTGTATTTATTTCTGTTTGGGATTGTCCCTTTCATAATCCCATACCGTTTCTTTTTTTACATGAATTATTTCTGTTTGTTTGTATGTATTGACTTATTTTAAATGATCATTTCAAATTTGATTGCTGCGCAGTTCATAAGCACAAAATGAACTGGACTTTTGTTATTTTTTTTTTCCGCCGCTGAGCACTTGGATATTCTTTGCGGAGCACACTTTGGAAAACTATGGTCTGTACAGTTGACAGCTGGAATGTATAAATGAGCGTTGGAATCGGCGACGAGATTTTCGTTCGTCGGTTTCCTCTTTAGGGTTTGCTTTGTAAAACCGAAAGCATACCTCTCTAATCCTAGAAGCCTCTTTACAGCTCGAGTCATACCATCCATCTTCCTTTGGTTTGATAGACTTATTCCTGAAAGGGATAAACTTTCTCATACCAATAAGAATGATGTTTGTGATTGCATCAGCGGCGGCATCCACGTTGCTATCGGGAAACAATAGCGACCAGTTAATTCTCCAAAGAAGTTGTTAAGGCCGTCCCAATTGGCTTTCTCGTATTGCCATACTGTTTTTTGGGAGTTTTTTCTCTAACTACGTGGTTTATTCCCGAGAAATTAGCTGATACTACACAATGGTCTGACGAGCCTAAAGGCGATAATACATTGACGGAGTATTTATCAGAACGAGAGGTAAGGAACAAGTCAAGGGTGTTTGCGAAATGATTTGCAATGTCAGGTTTTCGTGTAGGCTCAATTACAAGCTGAGTTAGGTTATTAAATTCAGCGAATAACTCAACACACCTTCCGTCGGGTGTTATCTGGCCAGAATGGCGAAGCCCCCCAGAATTGTGTACATGTGCCCGCAATCAAAATTGAATCAGACAGTGCATCAAACACGTTCTGAGTTGAAACACTGTCTAAGTGGGGGCTCCTGTAAAGAAAACAGTAGTGGATGTTGCGCTCTTGCACCTTTACTTTGAGCCAAATGAAATTGAGTTCCGGATTGGAACTTTGGCTAAATTGAGGCAAAAGCTGAAATGCAACATTTCTCCGGACATAAATTGTGAGTCCGCGTCGAGGGAAAAATAATGGCAGCAAGTTATAACCAGGCAGATTAAATTCCGATACATCAGAACTATCAAAAACCTGAGTTTCACTCAGTGCCAGAATTGATGGCCATGGACATGTACATAATTAAACACAGCTTAAGAATTCGTTCTCAGCCCACGTATGTTGCTGAGATCCACTCTGAAATCACACATAACTATAAAAAACAAACACACAAAACACAACTTACCGCTTCTTTTAACGAAATTGAGAAAAGTATGTTTCAAAATGGATTATTAACACAATTTGTCGCCAGTGTTATGCCTTCACGACAAAATAAGTCAATTCACCAGAAGAAACAAACACTCACAATCCAAAGAATTAGATCATGAACAAACTGCCGCATGAAAAACATACGACAGTTATGTATCACCAAGTTCTTTAGCTGCGCTGTTGAGGATAACGCACACGGACACACACACACACTGCACTTTGCACTTGTTGATCGGCCGATCACGCGAACCGTTGATATTTTGCATGCACTTAAATTTTGATTTTTTTTTCTGCGCAAACACACAACATAATACAGTCGTAGTTTTTTTTTCGCGTCTGCTGGAGAGCAGCACGACCGTGCACAGCGGCTATTGGGAGACAACTGACAACTGTCTTGCACAAAAAAAACACCATATAAGCAAAACATCAAATCACAAACATGTTCATTCGGCTTACCTATTATTTGGATGCATACAATTGATAAGCAAAAATAGTCAAAATAGTTAACACATCTGTCTTTTCAGAAAAATCAATATATTAATATATTCAAATATATTCAGCAGTTAAGGGACGAAAGGCAAAGATTTAATTGATCTATGAGAGCAACAACTTCTTGTCTTCCAATCCGTCTAACAATCAATGAGCTTTTTGACGAACTTTTTAAAATCTTCTATCATTAAATTTCATTTTTACTTTTTTTTTAAATAAAATTTTTTTCCTGTATAACTAAATTATATAATTAGACTGATAATAAACATTTTTTTATTAAATGCTAAATCTTAAAGAGAAGTCTCGAGATCAAGCCAGCCAGATCTCAGTGTTTTCAGTTTTTCAGTAGAAATCGTAAACATATGACTTTATTTACCTCAAAACTCCTTTTTGTTGATGCATATTCTTGCATAATCTTAGATATTTTTCGTTTATATGCAAAAATTTCATGAATATCTCCGTCAACAATACTTCTAAGTTTCTTCACGACTTCACATTCGGTTTCGATTTCACTATCCACTACATATTCGGCTATACATTTTTCTAGTTCACCTGAAATTTAAAAGTGAAGTATGTACCTAGTACATACTTATATAAAGTTCATACATATGTTATAGCCCCCCTCCACCCTTTTTATAATTAGTGAATAAACAAACGAATTTCTGTTTTCCTCTCAAATCTACTTTAAAGCATTCAATTTCAGGCATATTTTTAGTATTTGTCCGATGGTCAAGGGTGGAAATAACACTACGAGTATACTCGTACTCGTTGTACAGCCAACACGCCATATTACGAGTATGCTCGCTTAGATTGGTTGTGGTTTGCTAAAATAATTTTTCCGTTTATGATGGCAGGATAATCGAATAATATGAAATTTTTTTTAAAAAAAAATAATTTTTAATATCCAAATATTAGACCCACTGGGCGTCTCACATGAAAGCACTTCGCCGCTCACCACCAAAACAGAGTTATTAGCCAGCGGCCACATCCCCTGTGGGATCGTTCAAAGTTTTTGTTTTTTTAGTTTTTTTAAATGCGTATTTAAATGCGTAAGATAATTTGAAACAAAAAGTTGGTGGTGAGTGTCAAATGAAAGCTAATACGGGTACCTTTAAATAAAAATTTGGCCCCCAGGTGGTAAGGGCAAAACAAATAATTTTCATACAAATTGATTTTATGGGCGTGCTTGAAGGCGATGGTCGTCCTCAAATGTACTACACAAAAGTTAAATATCTGTCCTAACAAAATGATGAGCCGTGATTACCGCAAATTAATGTGATGGTTTTGGCGTTAATTTGTGCATGTGAAATATAAAAGACTAAGCGATAAAAGAATTTTGCAGAATCGGGCTGATTACAAATAATTACTGTAAGTAAAAAAAATACACAAAAAGTAGACATTTTTTTATAACTTGCGATTGATCCAACAAACAATAATAACCGCTTTCACCTTTTGGACCAAGAACCAGACGAAGTGAATACCCCTACAAGCAACTCATCATTCAGAAAACAACAAGCCCCTGTAATCAACATCCCACAATCCACGAATGTTCATAATACTACGGAACAGAAGATCTGGTGCCCTCCTATTTTTGCAAAGGGAATATCATACTAGATTTTTTAAGTAAGTCAAATAACAACACTGATTTTATTAAATTTGACACTAGAGGTTTAGAGGTTAAAGGTAGAATAAAAATTCTTGTAAAAGATGTAGAACTACATAAGTATTTGTTGGATGCTTTTAGGCTAGGCGAGATTGAGGCCTTTTCGTTTACTCATAAAGAAAAGAAAAAATAGAATGCTGTATTAAAGGGTGTTTCAGGGGGTTTCTCTCCCTTGGAGATTCAGTCCGAATTGGTTAGATTGTTGCCCTCATTAAAGGTAACAGTTAAAAACTTTGAGACTAAATGGTCCAAAGAAAATGTGGTTGCTCTAGACATGTTTCTTTGTGTGTTGGAGGATAGGGATAGTCTTTTACAAATTAAAACGCTGAAGTCCCTTCTCAGACATAAGGTAAGATGGGACTCAATTAGGAGTTCTGGAACAAGACAGTGTTACAGATATTGCGCGTTCGTGGCAAGATGCGTAAAGTGTCTTCAAAGTCATGAAGTCGGAAAGTGTAATTTGGGTCAAAAAGATGATACATCTATAGCATCATGCGTCAACTGTGGAGTGTCGGGTCACCCAGCTAACTACAAAGGATGCCCTATATGATCGATGTATCTAAAAAAAAGAGAGGAAGTATTTCCTAGACTTCCAAAGAAAAATAAGGTAGCTTCGAATAACCTAATATTCAATACCGATGCCAATAAATGGCCTCAAGCTGGCTTATCCTTTGCGGATACTGTAAAGGGTAATAAT
The DNA here is from genome assembly GCA_947095585.1 of Nephrocerus scutellatus. Taxonomy (NCBI): domain Eukaryota; kingdom Metazoa; phylum Arthropoda; class Insecta; order Diptera; family Pipunculidae; genus Nephrocerus; species Nephrocerus scutellatus. Next base: position 61,223,968 of record OX352761.1, on the reverse strand, counting down.
AAAGGGCGGGCAAACCCCCTCCCGTGCTTCGTGGTTGGTGGTGATGTTTCGGATTTCATCAACGAATCCCAGATATTGTTCGGATTGCCAATTGGGCAATTAATTGCTAAGATAAGGTCCTTCTGGCCTACGTACCAAAAATTGAACCAAAACGAGAAGCCTGGTGCTTATTTGCTATTTATATCCTCCCTTTCGCCATGAATCTAAATATTTTAACAGCCAACGTCAATTCTTTACTTTCTTCCGACAAACAAATAGAAGTTGAGCAGCTACTCAATGATACTCTTCCTACTGCGCTCCTTTTGCAGGAAACTTGCTTGAAAACAAATCCAAATGCGGCTTCAATCGAGAGTATGATCTTATCAGAAATAAACCCGGGTCGAGGAACAGGTATCCTCGTTAAAAACTCAATAGAATTTTCTCAAATATACTTTCAAAACCAAACCATTTCTACCAAAATACCTTGCATTCCACTTAAGGTTTTCGAATCAACGAAAACTTTAGCGTTGGTTTAGATCTACATTCCTTGTAATATAGGCCCTGCTCTACCTCAAGCCCTAAATAATCTAGTACCATGCCTAAGTAGCTTTGATTTCGTAATCATTGGTGGCGATTTTAATGCGCGTCACCCTCTCTGGGGTGACGATGTAAGAAACATTAACGGCGAGCACTTGTCTCAGTGGTATTTGGACAGTCGTTTCCTTGAGTTCGACATCATAGCTACTGAGGGCCCCACTAGACCGAGCTCTGGTTCTCACATAGACTTTTTGACTTTTTTATAACATCCGCTAACCTCCGGTCTGCCAACCATCCAGTGGACAATGTTGCATGTATCACGCTTGATCCCATCGCTGACCATTTTTCAGTATTTATGAGCATGCATCTTCAATCTACTTCTGCACTTCCAACCTCACCGAGGCACTTCACGTGTTTTAAAGACACAAACTGGTTGAATTTTTACCAATCACTTTACCAAACTTATCCAATGAAGAAATTGATTTGCTCATTAATGCTTTCACAGCGTCTTTAACGAGTTGCATTATTTCTCACAGCAAAGAAAAATCACTCCACCCGTCCCACCATAGGGTTTCAGAGGCTACGCTTGGACTTTTTAAAATTAGAAAAATATGGAAAAAAACCTAAAAAGGATCTACCATCGGTTCGTATAAATGAGGAATACATAGAATTGTCATCGCGCATTAGTTGCTTAAGTAAAATAATAAAAGAAAAAGTCAGAATAGAAATTAATTCTCAATTCCGTTCAAGACTTAATAGTCTGAAACCCTCTGCGAATGTTTTTAAAGTAATCGATCAGATAACGGGTCGTAAAAATAAAGCTTCAGATTCTGAAATGACTTTAGCGCTTGGTGACAGAGTCTTTTCTTCTTCATCTGAAAAAATAAATGCGTTTGAATCCTTCTATACGGACCTGTTCTCCTTAAAAGTACCACAAAGCGACGCAGAAAATACATCAACAGTGAATACTTTTCATAGCGCCTTCGAGGTATGGAATGCAACCTTAAAATTAGATGACTTTGGTCCCCTTAATAAGTCAGTCTCAACTTCCAATGAATCTTTTGTCTCTTGTGGCTTAGTTGAACCCGACATTTTTTCACTTAACAATAAAAAAATAAAAAAAGCATTCGACTCCGTGTGGCATGCGGGTCTCATTTATAAACTGAACTTATTGAACTTTTCCCCTAAATTCATAAAAATCTTATTCATTTCTCTCTAATCGCAGTACACAAGTATCTTTTGAAAACACTAACTCAGGCTCTATCCCAATCTTGGCTGGTGTCCCACAGGGCTCCATACTAGGCTCGTTTCTCTTAAACATCTACCTATACGACTTCCCTATCAGAATCAACTACTCCGAAACAATTCTTTACGCAGACGACACAATTCTTTTTAGCGCCCATGAAAGGCCCCATGAGGCCCTCAATTGCGTTAAGAACCACTCTCAGGCAATCTATCAGGTACCTGCGAGATTAGCCCTCCGCAACAGCAAAGCCGCTGCGGCGAAACTTAAAGTTCTCATTAACTCAAGAGACGTTGAAAAAAAGACAAAACTTTTGACAAAACTATAATTCGGCCTTTAATTTCGTATGGTTTTCTAGTTTGGTTTTACATTATACCCAATGTTGCACAAGAAATGCAAAGATTTGAGAGGAAAATAATAAGAAATTGTATTTCTAAAAGAAGGAGACGATCAGGGAAATGGTACAGCAATAAAACTTTATATGAGGATTCTGGAATTATCCCCCTGTTCAACTACCTGATTTTACTCTAAAAAAAAAGAATAGCTGCATTGCAGGATCATGACAACCCTATCCTCCAAGACATTTTCTCTGAAAACACCAACTAGTCAATCAATGACCGATAGTATCTGTCGCCAATCAGTATCCTCTGTGCGGTCTCCGATCCGGAATTCCTTCTTCGGGAGGGGGACAACCTGTTTCTCTCGCCCTTTTACCAAAGGAGTTCATCAAATAATTATAGGGGCTAAGTAGTTCTCATCTTCAATATCCTCGATTGAAAAATTTGTTTCGAAACCAAGCTGAATATGAACATTATTTGGACTTAAGTTCTTAAATCTCATAGATCTAAGTGTTACAAAAATAAACTATTAATATAAATAAAGAAGACTGTATAAATAATGTAATGTAAATAAACTATATTAAATTTAATTTAGGCCTAATAACTGGCGGTATATCAAAACTAGATTTGTAGTCACACTATCCTATCCTATCTCATTATCATTGAACTATTAAAGCTAAATATAACCTATGCTTACAAACTAGATGTGTAATTATCCTAATCTAAGTATCTATATATTATTAACTTTAATTTGTTGCAAACAATTTGCAAGCTATAAATGTAAACAAATAAGATTGTATAAGTGATGAACTAATTCACTAGAATTATTTTACACATTTTAACGAAATGAATTTTATATACTATTTAGGCACTTGCACACATAACCACTGGTGTCTCCTGTTGCCTGTTACCATTTGCATCTCTTTCTATTCTTTTTGTTTCTTTCTCTTAGGTTAAGTTCTTATATTCAAAATAAGTATGGTTCATATTGAGTGGACACATAATCATTTTCGACAGATTTACTTCTTTCAACATTACTTAGATTAAAATCAAAAAATAAAAACAATTAAAATACAATTTTGTGTAGCCTGGCCAATTCCAAGTCGGCAATTTACTAAATTTAAGTAAAATAATGTATATATTATAAAAACCAAACGTGTAAAAAAAAATTCTCAATAAAAATTACTACTAATACTACTACCTGCGTGAAAGATGTGAACTAAAGTAAAGCACGCCATTAGGGAGGAGTGTTGGACGAATACAATTGCACGCTACTGTATTCGTACAACTGATATTAGAGGTAATTTATTTTGACATGTGTCTCTATCTCCCTCTCTCTGATTTGTTGTAAAAGTCAAAACCACATTACGTCTTTCATTCTTTTCAATAATTTTGTTCAATGAGGCTGTTCCGAACAGTTCAGAGCAGAAAAATATCAGGTTTTCTTGTTCAGTGAGAAAAATTTCTGTCTGAGACTGTTCTACTTTGTGTTCAATGACTCTGCTCTGGACAGTTTTTCTGCACCTACTTTTGAGGTAGAACAGATTTGTGAGAAATGTCAAAATCAGCTCTATTTGCAAATTTCATGCTTTCTACTCGGCGTTGCTGGAACTTGTATCACTTGAAAAACTATTTCCACTTTGCGAATCACGATCAATCACTCCTAATACCATTTGTAAAAAAAAATAAGCTTCATTCTTTTTTAATTTATATTTCACGATTGTTCTTACACCGCAGTCAAAACTAAAATAAACTATCCGTTAATAGAAAATGAAGTCATTTTTGACATATGGCTGTAATTTTCTGTTCTAACTTGATCTGACATTATTCACAAATTTGTGCTGTTCTGTTCTGCCTTTTTTCTCATTGAACAAAATTGGCTAAACTCCAGTATACGGTTTGATTTGGAGATTTGGGCTTTCGGACACACCTTTTATGAAAGCCCCAACTGAGCAGATTTTGGAAATAGCCATCTTTTTTTTCGGAAATGCCCCCTTTAAGTAGGAGGAGCATCCAAAGTTTCGATTTTTTTTTTATTTGAAGGAGCTTTAGGGGTTAAAAAATGAATTACATGAAATGCCACTTAATTACATGAAATTGCACATAAACCAATTTCAAATTAATCTAGCTTCCGTTAAACTTTTTCCACGCCCATAAAAATAGTACGGCTGTGTAGAGTTAGTTTTTACCTTTCATTTGACGCCGATATTTACTCCGCCCACTCTTGAACACTTGACTTTTTATAAAGTCAGTTTTTGGACTCTAACTCTGTCAAAGGGGAAGGGAATGGGGATTTTTTTTAATTTTTAAAAGAAATGTATTTTTATTACCTATTTGGTACCAATTAACCCCAAAACCTCCTTCAAAGTACTTGGAAAAATGCATATTTCTGAAGAAAAAAAAACTCAAAACTTTAAATGCCTCTCCCACCTAAAGGGAGCGTTTCCGGAACAACCAACCGACATTTGTGGGCGATGGGCTGGGGGCGTAGCCGGGAGGCGTGGAAAAAATACCGGAAAACCGTATACTGGAGATACGCCAAAAGTTCAAAACTTTGTAATACCTTGCTCCTTCCCTATGAACGCTATATTATACTTTAACCAATAATAACAATAGGTATAACTCCTATAATTACATCTTATTATGTGGCAATAATTACCAAATTAACATCTGATCACTAATAGTCTGTGCGGTGGGGGGTGGACATAATTTACCCAATTTTATAAAAGCATGATTAACATACCACAGTTTGATAGTACACGATGTAATGGCAATTCTGATTGAAGTTCTTTGGCAGATTCTTCTAAGGCTTGTCCAGTTTTATAGTGGTCATTTTTTTTTATTTGCTTAATTCGTTCTTGATCTGAAGCTTTAAATGATGGTAGTTTTTTCAACATTTTATCCAAAACGTCCTTGTATTTGTCAACTTGCTTTTCAATGTTTTCCAGTTCACAATCTTTGAAATCATATTTTGAAGCTCTAAGTTAAGAAGTATTTTACGAGAAATTAAAAGAAATATACGCTTATAAATAGATCAATTGTTGTTAAACGTGCACCATGGTGAAATGATCGTATTATCGTATTACACAGATGTTATTACCTGGACAAATTCTCAGCAGCAATTTTAATTTTAGTAAATTGTTTTTTCATAATTAAAAAATAAATTACAAAAACAAGACAGTCCAAGACTTTCCTTTTGACAGTCCTCAGTGTCAGAATTTCCTTTATTACGCCTGCTGCACATTTTAGCTAAGCTAACCAGAAAAATAATTTGCACATTCAGCTAACCACCATTTTAACCACCCTCACAAAATAATTAACTCTTTTTTAATGTTACTTATAAGAACGTTTGTCGAGGTAAAATATTATATAAAGACTATTAATCCTATTATATAAAATATTATATAAAATAATTAGAGAATTGTAGAATTATAAAATCTAATGTTAAATTTTTTTTCGTAAAACTCTGCCCCAGATTTTTTTTTGGCTGTCAAGTTGTTTGTTTCTCCTTCAAAACGACTCTACCGTAGAGCTAAAACTGCTCTTGATATTTTGGGAGATTTATCCCTCTTTATACTAGCACAACAACAACACATGCAACAAAAAAAAGTAAGCAAAAGATTTTCGCCTTTCGTGTTCGATTTCCTTTTTGAAAAGTTCTGCGGTCGAGCGCGATTCTGGGGTAGAGTTTAACGAAAAAAAATTAACATAAGTTTTGTCCCTAGATATACATTCGTGCAAAATAAAAATCAGAATTGCTATATACTTAGGCCCGATTTTATGAACGCGAGTAAATGATTAATCTTCGGATTAATCGTCGTTTGCATTTTATGAACAACGAAAATGAGAAAATTAATCCGAGGATTTTTTTCTACTCTCTGTTTTATCTGCTGATTTTGTGGGTAAATCAGAGGGTTAAAAAAGGTGTTGTTGTTATTATAAATTTTGACGTTTTAAAAGTTAAACATTATATTTATTAGTGAGAGCTTAGAATTGATAAGAAATCAATTGATCATAATTAAATAAATTAAATTAATTTAAATTAATTGAAAATGGAATAAAAAGAAAAGAAAAATGAGTATTAGTAAGTACAAAATAGTTAAAAAATATAAAAATATAGTGATATCGAAATTTTTAATCATACACACAACATAAAATGTTAGTATAAACTATATAATATAAGTGTAAACGTCTAAAAACTGTTACCACTCGTACAAAAAACTGCGGTATAACTGCAATAAAGCCTGTAATAATTTACGAATTTTTATAATGTATCGTTGTTCATAAAATCGACGAAAAAAAATCCGAGCGTAAAGATTAATCTTTACTCTCGGATTTTATTTTATCTATCGTCGTTCATAAAATCGGGCCTTAAAGTGTCTAATGAACAACTCGAAAAGTTATGCAAAATTTACATTTGAGACGTTCGAGAAAAAGTGAGGCCGACTATAGTTCAATTGAAGTTGTGGTTAGCCAGAAGAGATTGACATTACACGAATGTTATAGTATTTTATATCTGCAGGGGAAATATTATCTATACCATTATGGTAACATTGAAAAATATACTTACGGAAGTATATTTTTTTATGGTAACATTTGGTGATTTTTTCTGTTTTATCTCTTCACACAGCCTTTCTGCTTTTTGCCATAAATTTGCAGATCATTCGTCATTTAGCAGGTTCTCAGTGATGTGTGGGAAACTGTGTTCCGCACACTACACGATTATTATAATGTCATTACTTCGTGATAATGATATTGATAATGATCGTATCAGTCGAATTAATAAATAACGATGTTTGAAATGATGTGAATATGGATTTTCTTATTTCGTTCATCATTACTAATAATAACATGTTATTAAACGCATGTGGTTTGTTTTTTTAATGAAAGGCAAGCATTTCTTTCAATTATTATTATGATTATAGTGTTTCCCTGATTCTATTGTTTCCATTGATTCGTTATCGTTTTCGTATTGCTTTTATCAATGTATCAGCAATTCTTAGAAAATAATTTGAAACCGGCTACATACGTGAGGATATATTGTAAATCACATTTCTTCGATTTTTTAATTTTAATAAGGGGCCTAGACACCCTTGACCCTTATTGCCGTGGCGCAAGTCATTCAGGTAGTTTTCCCTTGGTAATATGTTTTAATATAAAAAAAGTCTACTCGAAAATAATTTTTGAATATTTGCGGTTCGTTCAATGCCCTACACACACAAGACTAAAAAGAAGAAAATAATTATTTGTAAAATTTCAATTATATCACGTTTTTAAAACGAAGTAAATAGTATAACATAAGATTAGAAATGAAAAACGTGGGGCGTGTGCAACTATTTATGCACCAGTTAACTATTGCATGCGCTTCAGATTTTTAATTTTAAATTATTGTCTTTAAATAATCACTAAAATCCTCGGAATCACTGACAATAACATTAAGAGCCATATTTATAGTCGTGAATATAATAATAATAATAATAATAATATTCGGCGTGACAGACCATTGCGGTCCAAGGCCTTGCTTCCCGCAACCATTTGTGTTGAGCATGTATACTTTTGCACACAAATGGAAGGGACCTACAATTTAATGCCGGATCCGAACGGCGAATTGAGAAGCATTCCGTGACTAGTTATTTCCCTCGGAACGTTTGTCACCCGTTCGCGAGAGGTGGGGCACCGTGAAAAGTACTTTTGGTTTTACTGGGATTCGTACCACGAACCCCCTGCTCAGAAGTCCATGCTCTTATCCACTGAGCCACGGCGCCCAGTCGTGAATATAGCCATGGATTAATCCACTGCATTCGAAAATAGCCAAGCCACTGTTTTAGCCATCGATATCGAAGTATAAATCCAAGGATACATTTTATAATGTACGTTTATAAATACGAAAATCGGGATAAATCCGCCGATTTAAATGTATCCTCGACAGTAACTATGGCCAAAAAGGCCGTGATTACTTCCAAATCCGCATCCAACAACTGTGTCTTCACCTCTTCACCAATATTTTGTAAATTTATAAATGTCTTGTTTTTTTAGATTTAAACAAAAAAAATTTAGTTTATTTGTGTATACTAGAAAGAAAATAACTTTTTATCGTTGGCTTGATTAATTTTATACTGAGAATCGGATATTATATTTCAATTCATTAAAATTAGTTTGTTCTAGTCAAAAAAGTTACGCTTATTGTGCAGTATTAAGTATAACTTTGTGTATCCTAAAAAATTTGGCTACGCAATGCTCAGTTGAATTTTTGCTTACCAAAGTATTGTATTTTTCTGTGTGCTTAATAGCACAATAATAGAATGTTCTAATAACTCTATAATGTACTGTTGATGTTTAGTTTTATGAGCAGTTGTCTATTTCTTTATAACTATATGAATGTACATAAATCGAACTACCTCATAATTTTTCTGAATGTAAATCATGCATTAATTGAAACCGTTTGGAGATAGGCAGAGTTGTATGACACAAACCACGAAGAAATGTCATGATGTAATGTCATTTTTAGGGGACTTCATGATAAAAAGGGAAACCCAAAATAACAATAGAGGAATTGAGGATTATGGAAGTATAGTCGAATCAAATGACTCAATTAATCAAAGTTTTAAAGAAACCGTACCAAAAATATCTAATAAGGACGATGAAATACTAGAAATTATAAAACCTAAAACAGCAAGCTGTGCTCAGGAAACAAATTCGAGAAGGAAATACACCAGCAATGTACGAAACAGCCGTTTTATTTACACCAAATTTACAAAGCCGAGCTAAAAGAGGAGTGCTTGATGTAATAACCGACTGCGAAGAACAAGCAGAGTAACATAAACGATTGTCATCACAATTTACTAAAATTGGTTCAACTCCAGATATACCAATTACACCAAAACCGGCTCTGAGATCAACTCCAGTACCAACCATTGAAGATTGTAACAGTGTTTACTCGGGTGACGCTCGCCGGTCAACACAGGGTTCGATCTCCTTTTGCTTCTCGTTACAAATTAAAAGATTGTTGTTGTTTTCGGTGTTTAAATACAATTGGTTTCTATTCATTATTTGCGTTTCCTAATACTATCATATGCATATACTTGTAATACTCGTACTTATAATAAGCTGGTTTGTACGCATAACATGCGGGGAAACCAGCGGGGCTTGGTTGAGTTCTAGGCTATTACCTTGTCACACGACGTTGGTAGTTTGCTTAGACTTCGGAAAGGGGATGGTGGGCGACTTCTGCCCTCAGGTTCGTTGCTACCAGAGACTGGAGCACATGAGCAGCGTTCAGGCGAACGGCTCAGCACAATATGGCAAATTACCTTGTCACACGACGTTGATAGTTTGCTTAGACTTCGGAAAGGGGGTGGTGGGCGACTTCTGCTCTCAGGTTCGTTGCTACCAGAGACTGGAGCACATGAGCAGCGTTCAGGAGAACGGCGCAGCACAATATGGCAAATTACCTTGTTACATGACGTTGGTAGTTTGCCGTATTGGCAATAATAAAAGGCTAGGCCCGCGGGGATGGCTACCGCGATGGAAGCGTGCGGACAGCCAGTGTCTTACAAATCGATTATCAGCACTGCGCAATACGACGGTAATACTAAATAATTGATTCGGTGCAATATGGCAAACTACCTTGTCAGACGACGTTAGCAGTTTGCTATGTTGATAATGACAACAAAATGAGTGTGTTAGCTTAAGCACTACTGCTTGATTGCTTAACTCGTTTGTCTTTTAAAAATTTGTTCGTATAGAACAGCGGTCAGCTGGGGAGCTTTCTTTTTGGAGAATTGCTGAATACCACAGCGTATTCTCCTTCTCGAGTAGATATCACTGCCTACCGCAGTATGTTCTACTCTACTTTCGTTGTGTCTTCTTAGCCTATAAGTCTGTCTGATTAGTTGTGTTTCCTAGGAATTTTATTGCCACCCTTTTGGAAAAATAATAGATTTCTTCATATAATGTATTGACATATAAGGAATATTATATTAATATCTTCATATAGTATTGTTCTTCTCAAATGTTCGGGTGGCAAACCTTTTCCCAGAGAAAAAAGAAAAAATAATAATTTGATTTGTACGGTCGGCGGATTAAACATCGCACCCACTGAATGTCGGCCGAGTACACTTGCATGGTGCCAACGTGATGAGTTATGTTGATTGACCATGCAATATGTATCGTTGACTGAGTGGTTGCGTATTCAGTACGGCGATTACACATACTGTTTTTTGGATTGATTTTTACTCAACTTCGTTACATTCCCCCCCTACTTCGGTATGAGGAAAAGACGTAAGACACACTTATAGGCTAAAATTTCTGGTATTATATTTTATTATTTTATATGTCTAGATGATTAATAACTACTTGTAAAACCTTTTTTTTGTTCTTAATTATATGACAGGTTTCTAAATGTACTAGTGAATGACTGAAAAGATTGCTACATTATAATTCTTAAATATATCAGGTGTTTCTAGTTTTATGCTAATGTTTTATATATATCTAAAGTTTTCTCTCGTTTGGTGTGGTCACTCTCTTTTTTTTTCCTTTTCTTAATAAGTGGTCTACGACCTTTATTGCCTAGTGCCATTCACCGGTACTAGTTACATAAACAGTTTTTGGTTTTAAAAAAAATGTGTTTGGGTTTGTTGTTTTTTTTTCTCTCTCTTTTTTTTTTGTTCCCATTCTTTTATTTTTATTTTATGATTCGTATAAGCTTAAGTCTACTCAAAAGAAATTAAAAATAATAATAGAATATAAATAATAGAATAATAGAAATAAAGATAATAATTCATGTTTCATTCGTTTTTCATATTAAAAAATTTTTCCGTTTTCATATTCTTTGTTCATTTTTTTTTCTTTCTTAATATATCTTTCATTTATCATTTTTCCTTTTTCATTTTTACTATTTTATATTTATTTTTTTCTTTTTTAATTTTTCATTTTCTTTTTTTTTATCTTTTTTGTTGGTTTTATTTTCGGTTCTTATATTTTTTTTTTCATGAATGTTTTTTTTTTCGTTTGTTATATACATATACAATAATCTAATAATAATATAATCTAATAATATATTAGTATTGGTGGACAGTGCGGTAGCGGTGGTCATCATCAGAGCGGTAGCGACTAATGAAGCGGTAGCTGTTGTTGTTATAACCCATTGTACATATAATGTAAAATTGGCAACACTATACAAATGTCATTATTGCTAGTTTTTGATTCTTCTTCTTTTAGTCTCGTATTAACATTCGCAGAATAAAGATTTATAATAAGCATTGAAAATTACGCGTGCTATTTAATTAAGGGTTCACGGCAATAAAATACATAACAGTGGCGACGAGAGAAAAAAAAAGAAGATTAAATTACAAAATAAATTTACTTCTACAAAATGGATGCCTCACAATTTGCGCAATTGTTAGAAGCCTTCAACAAATCACAACGTGACTTGCTAAAGCAAGTAAGTGCTAGTAGCAGTCAACAACAACAACCACAAGAACAGCAGCAGCCACCATTACAGGTTATGTGTGCTCCATTTGAGAACTTTGATGATAAAAAAGAAAACTTTAAGTTATACCATCAACGCTTCGGAAATTATTTGACCATGAAGGGTGTTATTACTAATAAATCACTTTGCCGTCAAATGCTTATAAACTCAATTGGACCTACACATTTTAAGTTGTTGGTTTCATTAATTGCCCCTAAGACAGTCAACGAAGTCGAGTACGACGACTTAATGAAAATGTTGGAAACTCATTTGTGCCCGAAAAAAAACATACTAGTAAGTCAGCACCGATTTTTTTCCACATATCAAGGCGAAGAACATACAATAGCTGATTATGTGGCATTACTCCGGCGGGATACAAATGAGTGCGAGTTTGTGTCAAAGTGTGCCTGCAAGGCTGACATATCAAACATTTTACTTCGAGCCCAATTTATACGTGGCATTAACGACAACACAATCCGGGAGCAATTACTTCAATCGGAAGAAGACGATTTCAAAAAAATAGTACAAAAAGCTTTATCATTAGAAGCATCAAAAATCGATTGTCGTGAGCTGACTACAAAGCAACCCATCAATAACGCCGTAAACAAAATTCAAGCCAGAAATTCAAACCGTCGAAAAAGTCGTTCCAGGGCTCAGTCTTCAAGAGCACAAGGTCGTTCCAAATCTAGAATAAACTACGCCCAGTTGGGAATCGACAACTTGTGCATACGCTGTGGTAGAGACAACCACAAAACACAGGACTGCCGTACTAACCCACGTAATCTCAAGTGTAAATCGTGTGGAAAATGTGGTCACGTACAACAAGTGTGCATCAAAACATTAGTCAAAACTTCAAACCATAGTTCAACTCATAGAAATGATGATCATGACGAACCAGTTCACCAAATGTATGGTATTAACCAAATCGTCGATATATTTTACAATCAGCACAATAAAAATAACGATGCTGATAAGTACTATGCTACGGTGGAAATAAATGGACACCGTCAAAAATTTGAGGTCGACACTGGTGTTGGTTATACATTAATACCAAGGAATCAATACAATCAGCTGGAAATAAAAACACCACTGCAACCTTCAACAATTGCTTTCCGATCATATACTAAAAATATTATATTTCCTGATGGTAAAATCGAAGTTCAAGTCAAATACAACAACTGCACAGCAAATGAGGAGTTGTATGTAGTTCCTCGCGAATACGATGCGCTCTTAGGCCGGGTATGGATTCGCCATTTAGGAATCAACCTTCATGAAGTGGACAGACATCATGTCAACAATATCAATGCATTAGAGGAAAATAATTTTGATTCAATTTCAGATATTGTTGACAAGTTTGAGGACGTTTTTACAGAAAAAGTAGGTTGTGTTCCAAATTTTGAGGTCACACTCCAGCTTCGTCAAGGTTCGAAACCAATATTCTTCAAAGAACGAGAAGTTCCACATGCACTTCGAGAACGGGTTGAAAAGGAACTCGATGATTTAGAAGCAGCTGGGATTATTACAAAATGTGAAAGGAGTGATTGGGGATCTCCCCTAGTGATCATTACAAAACCAGACGGTGGTATTCGACTATGCGTCGATTATAAGCCAGGCGTTAATCCTCAACTAGTTTCTGCAAATTACCCAATACGGCGTGTCGATGAAATATTAAATAATCTCAAAGGGTCAAAATATTTCTGTCGACTTGACCTCTATAAAGCGTACCTGCATCTTCGAGTAAATCCAGAATCCAGGGAAATCCAAACAATATCAACCCATAAGGGAACATACAACGTAAATCGTCTATCGTTTGGCATTAAAACTGCGCCAGCGGAATTTAATCGCATCATTGAGCAAATTCTATCCGGATTAAACAAAACTATGTCATATTTCGATGACATTATAATACATGGCGCAACCGAGGCTGAATGTAAAAACAACTTGATAGAGTGTCTGAAACGTCTAAAACAACATGATCTACATCTAAATAAAACCAAATGCTCATTTTTGCAAACTCAGGTGGAATATCTGGGACACGTCGTACGCTATAATAAAATTTCAAAATCGCCTTCAAAAATTCAAGCAATCGGAAATATACCTCGACCGACTACAGCAGATGATGTCCGAAGATTTTTGGGCATGATAACGTATTACACCAGATTTATACCCGAAATGTCTTCGATAACATATCCATTACGTCAACTGCTCCAGAAAGATAACAAATTTAATTGGTCCGCAAAATGTGAAGCTGCGTTTATCAAACTTAAAAATATTGTTGCTAGTGATCAAGTCCTGATGCCTTTCGATCCGGAACTGCCAGTTATAGTCGCTTGTGATGCCAGTCCTACAGGTATAGCAGGCGTACTCTCACACCTAGTCAACGGCATAGAACGTCCAGTTGCTTACGCATCAAGGTCATTGACAACAGCTGAAACAAATTATAGCCAGTTAGATCGCGAAGCATTAGCAATCATCTTTACAATAAATCACTTTTTTATGTATCTCTACGGCAGGAAATTTCAACTAGTCACCGATAATCGTCCACTAACTCGCATTTTCCATCAACACAACAAGATGCCCGCCATTACAGCAGCAAGGTTACTGCGCTACGCTGAATTTCTGTCAAGCTTCGATTACGAAATAGTCTACAAGAAGGGATCGGAACACACAAATGTTGATTGTTTATCTCGTGCAACACAATTGAATGAAAAACCATCTACAGACAAAATTATCAGTGAAGAGGTAAATGAATTATGCAGTCAATCAATTTTCGAAATCTCCAGTGAACACATAAATGCGGCAACGTTAGCAGCAGAGACAGCAAAAGATCCAGAACTTTCAACAATCGTGGCAAATCTACAAAATGGTGCGGATAACGAGGGAAGATACACGCTCAACAATGGTGTTATATTCAAGGGCCAAAGAGTTCTCATTCCAAGTAGCCTCCAGTCTCAAATACTTCAAGAATTACATCACACCCATCCGGGGATTACGAAAATGAAGCAACTGGCGAGAAGACACTGTGTTTGGAAAGGAATCGACCGGGACATCGAGAGAATGGTACGTTCATGTAAAGCCTGTGTTGAAGTCCAAAATAAACCTCCAAAAGCCCCACTGCACCAGTGGCAAGAACCAGATGAAAACTGGGAAAGAATTCACATCGATTACGCAGGGCCTTTCCAAGACCATAATTTTTTAATTGTCGTCGATGCCAAGTCAAAATGGTCAGAATTTAAAGTCATACGCGACTCACCTACGACACAAAGTACTATAAGCCGTCTAACCGAAATTTTTTCCACGCATGGATTCCCATCAGTAATGGTATCAGACAATGCTTCAATTTTCACCAGTGAGCAATTCACATCTTTTTGCAGTAAAAATGGTATTTTCCAAAAATTAATCGCCCCGGGACATCCTAGTACAAATGGATTAGCTGAACGCAACGTGCAAACATTAAAACGCAAATTAAAAGCTATGTCATCGGAACCAGGGTCGTTGCAAAGTAAAGTTAACGAAATTCTTCAAAGATATAGAGCAACACCTCTCAGCTGTGGGAAGAGTCCAGCTGAACTTTACTTCAATAGACGAATACGAATTAAACTAGATGCGTTAAAGCCAACAATGAAATGTAATACTACAAAACCAATACCGGGTGTTCGTCGGATAAGCGTGGGAGAAAGAGTTCAAGTCATACATCTTCGAAACAACAAAACTGTATGGAAAATAGGTACGGTACTACGGAAACTTGGACAACTCCATTATGTTGTAAAGTTAGATGATGGATATACACTTAAACGTCACATAGACCAAAGGAAGTTCAACAACGTAAAGTACGTTTTGCACCAGACATTGCTGATGGCAACATTGATTCAAGTTCCTCGTCAAGTAATTCAAATACACCTTTAAATCAACAAAATCAATTTTACCGCCAGTATATTCTTGAAACTTCAAACCAACAAACGCAACCTAGTCAGGATCAAGCTGCACCCTTAAACCCTCCAGGGATCCAGGAGCTGCACATATCTCAACCAACTCAACCAATTCAGGGTCAAGCTATTCGTAGGTCTACAAGACCACGCAACATGCCAACTCATCTTCGTGATTATGTTCCATGAATAATTCTTCAGTTCTCAATTAAGCGTGGGAGATTGTTATAACCCATTGTACATATAATGTAAAATTGGCAACACTATACAAATGTCATTATTGCTAGTTTTTGATTCTTCTTCTTTCAGTCTCGTATTAACATTCGCAGAATAAAGATTTATAATAAGCATTGAAAATTACGCGTGCTATTTAATTAAGGGTTCACGGCAATAAAATACATAACAGTTGTCCTCTTCGGTGTTGAGCGGTGTGGTCGGTGCTGGTATTGTCCTTGCATATTTACTTCTGGTATTGGTTTTTGCCAACTTCGGAGTGATAGTAATTTCTGCGAAGGTCTCGGTAATCAAAGCGGTAGTACTTTCTGGTACGGTGTCGGTAATCGGAGTGGTAGTACTTTCTGGAACGGTATCGGTAATCGGAGCGGTAGTACTTTCTGGAACGGTATCGGTAATCGGAAAGTAGTACTTTCTGGAACGATATCGGTTATCGGAACCGTAGTCATCTTCTGAACGTGAAGAACCTCCGGAGTCGGTAGATTCAAAGACAGCGACTTTTGTAGGGTAGTGATCAGCCGTGGTGATGGTTTACATGACAGCGGTATCTGTCTTGGCGGTTTTATTATAAGAAGCGGTATTCCAACGGCTGAGTCTACATTGTGTTGTTGGTCGGTGTGACCTAAGAGTCGATTGTTCAGATCAGAGGTTGATGTGAAGATGTCATATTTCTGGTGTGTGACTGATGCGGATATATTATATTGTTGGTCATGGGTTGATATTAAGATGTCATATTTTGGGTTTGTGACTGGTGCGGATAGTTTAACTTAGTTTTAACAGAAAATGAAATAACCGTGTATCCTTATACATGCGTCAATAAAAAAAATATACAAAAACATCAATGTATGAGTGAGCTATATAGCTGAAATTAGCAAAGCAAAGGCAATTCGAGATAATTTACGTGGTTTTTTAAAATAAAAATCTAGTTCAGATTGATTTTTTGGCTGTCAAGTGGTTCGTTTTCTCTAAAAAACCAATCTACGAAAGATAGAAATTCCCCTCCAACATATCATGATCTGTATATTTTGAGAGATTTACCCCTCTTTTCATTAACTACAATAAGAACACATGCAACAAAACAATTGCTATATTGCTTTCAAAAAAAAAATAAAAATTACAACAACAAACACATTAGATAGACCAGAAATGGTTTAGCGTTAACAAAAAAAATTTTTTGGTGAAGAAATATTTAACCAAATTTTTATTTATAATTCCCACCACCAGAGTCGACTTTTAAAAATTATATATGGATAAGTTGGCAAACACATGAAACAAAAAATTTACCAAAATTTCGTTAGTTTTTGCTGTTGCTTTGATCAGCCGTTAACCACAAAAAATACCTAACTCATTTTGTTGAAAGCAATAGCAAATGTAAACAAAAGATTCTCGCCTTTTGTGTTCGAATTGCCGATAAAAAATCTGTGCTCGAGCTTAGCTGAAATGTGTCTATAGATTTAAAATCTCCAATGACGGACATGTTCGCGTAACAAATCTTTTATAAATTTTTTTATATTCAAGGTTATGTTAAGCAGCGGACGTCTGGGGACCGATTATGTATCTGTCGTATTTCGACGTTCGACTTACGACAAGTCGAAATCCTCAAAGTCGTAATTTCGACTAATCGCAATTATGTAAGCATGTACGACAAAAAAAATTTTCGAACTAAAACAATTTCCCGATAGCGCCATTTCGAATGTATGTTTTGTTGTTGTTTATACTGTTTTCTTTTTTTGTTGTTTTTAATATTCAAAAATATTTATATTTTTTAATATATAAAACTAATATTTTTATTAATTAAATTAAATATATTATGTAAGCAACGAAATTTGTATTGACAATATTACAAATACGTAGTTAATAAAAAACTCCAAAAGGTCGGTTCTGCTCGTGTCATTCAAATGAATGTAGCAGCATAATATGTTGAATAATGTAAATATCGAACCGTCAATCTTTTTAATTAAGGTATGTTCGCTCCATGTACTTTAACACAAATCAATGTCACACATGTTTTATACAAGACAATAAACAAACCTTTTTTGTTCTTCTGTTGCTTTTTCATATTCGACAAACATCTTGAGAAATCACATTTTTGTAAATAATCATTAAAATAATAAACTTATATTTTCAAAAGGTTATGGGCCGATATATCGCATTGTAAGTGAATATCTGTAGTTATAAAAATATTAAAATAGGCATCAAAGTTTACTTTCTACGAGGAAAGAAAAGTGCAGTCATTTTATATATTGAACAAACGCATTACGATTAGCGTTGTACCTAGCAGCAAAAATGGCGGATAAAATAGAAGTTATGAATATCAACAAGTTCGACGGTAAAAATTATCGTCAATGGATGTTCCAAATTATGTGTGCATTGCGAGCAAAAGGTCTACAAGACATTGTAAACTGTGACGAAGTAAAGCCAGATAAAACAAAACTTCAGGAACACAAAAAATGGATTAAGGATGACGCGAACGCCATGTTCACCTTAACCTCCGCAATGGCTTTTGACCAAATTACGTTGGTGGAAAATTGCAAGTCGTCAAGTGAGATAATCATCAAGTTAGATTCCATTTATGAAAAAAAAGTAGGAAATGAACAAAATGATAGTGCATGAGCGGTTCCATCAATATAAAATGATCTCAAGTGACACCATCTCCCAGCAAATCGCAAAGGTAGAAAATTTGGCACAACATATTAAAGAAATAGAAGAAGAAGTCAGTGATGTAGAGATTATCACAAAAATACTCGGAAGCTGGCCTCAAAAATACAGAAATCTAAGACAAGCCTGCCAGTCAATGTCAATGCATAAACGTGAATATTTTTCTATTTTCGAAACAATGGACGATCATGCTTCAGTAAAACTTGGAAATAATCAAGGTCTAGTTGTCAAAGGAAAAAGTACTGTAAAAATTCAAAAACTTATTGGAGAAAATTGGCACCAATCAACAATAACAAACCGGATCTCAAGAAAAATGTATTTTCCGAAGGTGTAATAACGGCGAAAGGCATGAAGATTATCAAAGAAGACAACCATGCTGAAGTTTACGAAAACAACAAAATAGTAGCCTGTGCGATTCGAGAATCAAACAATACATACGGATTGTTATTTCGAACAATCACTGTATCAGAAGCGAATGCAACGACCAGTGTGGACATAAAAATTTGGCACGAGAGACTTGGGCATATGACCAAGCAAGCATTAAAAGAAATGGTAACCAAGTTAGACATTAAGAATGTCAGTATCGATAATATCAACAAATTCTTCTGTGAAGCATGTATATATGGAAAAGGTCACAAGTTACCATTTAAAACAGTAGTAAACAGAAAAACTCAACCAGGCGAGTTTATACACAGTGACATATGTGGTCCTATGTCTCAACCATCAGTCAGTGGAATGAGATATTTCATTCTCTTCAAAGATGACAGTTCCGGTTGTCGTATCGTTTCATTCATTAAACATAAATCAGATGCTTTCGACTCTTTCAAAAATTTTGTCAGTCACTCACGTAACAAGTTCGGGTCGCCACCAACAGTCTTACACGTTGATAACGGAACCGAATACTGTAACAACATTTTTAAGGAGTATCTCTCGAAAAATGGAATATCATTGGAAACAACACCCGAACAAAATGGGAGAGCGGAACGAGACATGAGAACAATCGTGGAGAGTGCACGATCGATGATATATGCAAAGGATGTTCCAATTAATTTGTGGAGTGAAGCTGTCAGCACAGCAGTGTATATTCTAAATCACACTCCAACCACTCAAGCACCCGATTCAACACCATATCAATTATGGACAGGCAAAAAGCTATATTGGATCATACAAAAATTTTTGGATGTGAGGCATACATGCATATTCCAAAAGAGCTTCGTACAAAACTGGATCCAAAGTGCAAGAAACTAATGTTCGTTGGCTACGAAGGAAATTCTACGAATTATCGCTTATACGATGAAGAATCTAGAAAAAAAAAAGTTTCCCGCAATGTTGTTTTCAACGAAAATGCAGCTGTTCGTTTTCCAAGAAGAAATACGGCTGAGAGACAAATTATAGAAGACAACATTAATGATGGTTGTACTCAATCAAATCAACACGAAAACCAAACAGAAATTCATGAACCTGAAAATAATAATAAAGAAAAAATTCAAGACATAGAAAACTATATAGAGAGACAAGAAGCAACAACACAGCAGTCAATAAATAGTCAAGTCAATGTTGACTACAACTTACGGAATCGCGACAAAATCAGAATGCCTGCATGATATGACTACGAAGCGAATTTTGCTGAAGCTGACATTCCTGAGACGTATGAGGAAGCGATTTCATTTACAGAAGCGAAAAATTGGACGAAATCAATACAGGAAGAATTAGATGCACTCGAAAAGAACAACACATGGGAGATTGTTAAGTTACCACACGGTGGAAGTACTATTGGATCAAAATGGGTTTTCAAAATTAAAAGAAATCCGAATGGAGATGTTGTCCGTTACAAATCAAGACTTTGTGCAAAAGGGTATGCACAAAAACAGGGCATCGTTTACAATGAAACGTTTGCACCGACAACACGTTTTGACTCAATTAGGATTCTTCTCTCCGTTGCAGCACGAAACAATTTTGAGATTATGCAGTTCGACATAAAAACAGCATTCCTGTAAGGCAAGTTGCAAGAAGACATTTATTTGACTCCACCAGAAGGGACGAACATCAGTTCAAACATGGTATGTAAATTAAAAAAATCACTATACGGTTTAAAACAAGCTTCGCACTGTTGGAATACAACATTTCATATTTTTTTGAGCAAGTACGAGTTCGTACAAAGTAATGCTGATAATTGTGCCTATCGAGGACAATTCAACAATGTGAAAGTATTATTAATACTCTATGTTGATGATGGATTAGTCATGGCTGAAACCAAAGAGGCACTGAAAATAATACTTCATCATCTTCAAGCGACCTTCGAGGTTAAAATAAACGAACCGGATAATTTTGTTGGACTACAAATAGAACGAAATCGTGATAAACGTTCCATCTATATTCATCAAACAAACTATATAAATCAAATTATAAAAGGATTTAACCTTGAAACAGCAAATCCAATAAGCATTCCGGCTGATCCACATGTACATCTAAATTCAATAGATAACAGTCAAAAATCTAAAGAAAAATCGTAACCGGATCGAGAAGCCGTCGGTTGTCTAATATTTGCTGCAATAGTCAGTCGACCCGACATCTCCTTTGCAGTCGGAGTTGTCAGCAGATTCCTCTCAAATCATACGGATGCACATTGGAACGCAGTAAAAAGAATAATTAAATATTTAATTGGTATAAATAATCGAGGAATTGAATACAAACCTTCAATCCTGAACAACTTGTTGGATATTCAGACTCGGACTATGCAAATGACATTGATACACGAAGATCAACATCCGGATATGTTTTCATGCTCAATGGTGGACCAATAACATGGAGCAGTCAACGACAACATTCAGTCGCACTATCAACGACCGAGGCTGAATATATGGCTGGATGTGCAGCCGTTAAAGAA
Organism: Nephrocerus scutellatus; assembly: GCA_947095585.1. Classification (NCBI taxonomy): domain Eukaryota; kingdom Metazoa; phylum Arthropoda; class Insecta; order Diptera; family Pipunculidae; genus Nephrocerus; species Nephrocerus scutellatus. The sequence continues at coordinate 61,202,697 of OX352761.1, read as the reverse complement.
GTGACTTGGTTACGTCAATTGTTGAAAGACATCGGTGAAGAAGTGAAAGGTCCATCCATATTATTCATAGACAATCAAAGTGCAATTCGATTGATTCATAATCCAGAGTTCCACAAGCGAACCAAACACATCGATATTCGATATCACTTCATCAGAGAAAAACTAAAACAAGGAGAAATTTATGTACAATACAAATGTACTAAAGATCAATTGGCCGATATCTTCACTAAGCCATTACACTCGGATAGATTAAAAACTCTACGAGATTCTATTTCAACGATTAAAATTTAAAAGATTCACAATGTATTCAATTAAAATTACATTTTCTTATTGACAAGTTCTCATTTAGTGGGAGTGTTGAATAATGTAAATATCGAACCGTCAATCTCCTTATTTAAGGTACGTTCGCTCCATGTACTTTAACACAAATCAATGTCACACATGTTTTATACAAGACAATGAACAAACCTTTTTTGTTCTTCTGTTGCTTTTTCATATTCGACAAACATCTTGTGAAATCACATTTTTGTAAATAATCATTAAAATAATAAACTTATATTTTCAAAATAATATATTAAAAATTTTAATTAATTTTCTTAATTTAGTGATCATTTTATAAAAAACAAAAAAAAATTAAAAATTATTTCTTAAAAGTTATTTACGTGGTTGATTTCATACAGAAATAATCATTTTAATTACATTTATTTAACAGTCGAAAACTAACAGGTGTTTGACTGAAACACCAACAATTCAGTCAAAAATACGACTAGTCGTTGGGCGAAAAATGCATTAATTTTTGAAGTTTACTCCTTAAGAATCAATTTTCATACATGAGGTATACAAATTATATGGGGAACGAAATCGAGTAATAACAAATCGAGCGTTAACAAAAAGTGAAGTCGAATTTTTGATCAAATGATTTGTGGCAGATGTAATTCATGGAAAAGTGCAACTGGTACATATCGGCTTCTACTAGTCAGAATTTGATAAAATTTAAAACGATTGGTTACCGTTTGTAAATCAAGCTAGCTTAAACCACCCAACTTATAAATACATATAGGGCTTTCTATTGAATTTTTAGCATTACGGCTTAAAGCAAATTTAGACTATAGCCGTGGGAGAAAAAATGGGCGGGCCATAGCGAGAAGAGATTGACACTACGCGAATGTTATAGTTATTTTTTAGTAACGTGGGAAATATTATCTATAGCAAATGTAAATCAAGCGTTGCTTGTCTTACATTTCGGCCGTGAGAGAAAAAAATTAGCAGGACGACTATAGTTAAATTGAAATTGTGGTTAGCCAGAAGACATTGACACTAGGAGAATGTTGGAGATATTTTATAGTAACATGGGATATTTTAAAATAAATTATCCCAAAAAATTTGGGTGTGCCACAACAGAACTTTCCTTACGGACGTTGCAGGAATCATCAGTAAATGTATATTAATTTTTTTTTTTAAAATTTTTTTTAGTTTTTTGTTTTTTAATTTACTTTGCACAGATTGCTTCTAATTGCTATACTTTTTGAATTATTGGAAAAACTCGAAAAACTGTGGAAGTAAACTGTCACTTCCGTTTGTCAGATTTCCGTCAAAATCAACTGGCCATTCACAATCTAAGTACAAAGCTTAAATATGAATTCTTATCACCATAAGTACAGCCGTCTGGGCTGAAGAGTGAACACATACAGACAGAGATTTTTTTCGCTTTTTCAGACTTAGGAGATACGGTAATGAGTAAATCTGCAGAAATCCCGAAAATTTTCATGATTACTATACTTCCTTTTACTATGTAAAAGAAAATAATATACTACTTCTCTCGTCTAGCTACTCACAATTTAAATTTAACAGCCGTCCTGCGCATTTTGACTCGCACGGTCCAAATGTAAATCGAGCATAATTTGGCGTCCAATTGGCGCGAGTAATCAGAGAGAACAATGAAATTAATAATAATAATATTCGGCGCGACAGACCATTGCGGTCCAAAGCCTAGCTTCTTGCAACCATTTGTTTTGAGCAAGTATATTTTTGCGCACAAATGGAGGGGACCTACAATTAAATGCTGGATCCGAACGGCGAACTTAAAAAATTTCCTTGACAACTTATTACTCTCGGATGTTTGTCAGACATTCGCGAAGTGGGACATCGTAATTCCATGCTCTTATCCACTGAGCCACGGCGCTAACGAAAACTTATATGATAAATCTAATAATTTTTTATATTTAACTGACAGAGCAAAAAGTTAATTGTTTCAGAGTTCTTGGTCTCATGTGACCATTTAAAGTGACGCCCATCTAAAAATATAAAAGATTAGATTCATTTATTGTATGTTCTACCTAAAATAAAATTTTATGCTTCATCTGTTTGCTCTACAACAGTGGATATGTTTATGAAACTATCAATGAAATATAGCTTTCAAAAAACATTAATTTTTTCCAGAGCAAAAAGATTATATCCAAAAATTATTCGAAAGTAAAAGAAAACAACTCTGAGAAACAAATTTTTTCTCGGAGAATAGAAAAAATCTTATTAGAATTTTTATAGTTAAACTCTCCAATTATTCAGCGAAAAAAGGCCCAATAGCTTTTTTTGATTTGAGCCAAGTGCCTAGGAAACTTAAAGGCTTTTCATTGGATTGTTAGTATTTTAGCTAATTTTACGTGCCCATTGGCATTGACCTTAAGGTTCATTGACCTTAAAAAGATATTGATATCTTTTTTCTTGCGTCCAAATAGTACAACAAGTTAAATGTACAACTAGCTATCTAATTCTTTCTGATAGTTTATATATGTTAAGTAGCATTCATCTTGAAAATTTAAAAAAATTCTCATTCTGCAATTTTTGATGAAATCTATAATTCCATCAAAACTTTTGTACCAATAAAACATGAAAATTAATTGGAATTAAAAATTTGGTGGGAATTTTAATATTTTATTTAATTATAGGGTTCCTTGCTTCGCAATTGTTATCGCCTCCGGGTCCTCTGACCGTGACTGAAGTGTGTTTCCCCTAGGCTCAACTTTAGTTGCGGACAGAGGTTGTGAGTTTCAAAACCTAGGTGCGGAGCGGGTCACGCTAAATGACAGCAAATGGGCCGGATCAAGGTGTAATGCGACCCGTGCCGAGGATTGACCAGGCCTTAAATAGCCCAGTCTCTATCGGAGCCATCTAGATACCTGGTAACCTCTAGATGTATTCTACCTTACCTGCGCAGAGATCCGCGCGGGTGGACCACCTTTTCTCCGACACTCGTGGGACTCAAAATGAAGCACACTAAAAAATGTTCTTATTAAACCGAGACCGGCACTCAACAAATGCCGAAAAAAACGAGACTAGCACTCACCAAAGGCTGGAAACAAGCGTGGAAAGTGGCTCTAACCGTAAAGGTGGGGTCCCGGCTGCTAAAAACAAGGTAGTATTGGGGTCCTAATATACCGCCGACGAAGAAACGGTACCCGGATCGCCGCGTGGCTTTAAAAGTCTTAAAAAAGTTGGCTGATGTCCCTGAGGAGCAGCTAACGAAGAGACAGAAGGAGTCCGTAGCATGGGCGAAGTTAACTGTGGAAGGTGGAAAAAACCCCGCCAAGGACCTTGCGCCGAAAAGGCAAAGGTCTCAGGAAGAGGTTGAAGACGGAAGCAGCAAATGAGCCAAGGTGCAAGCGGAGACTCCACCGGTGGCTATTAAGATGCACAAGACGAAATCGTTTAGTGATATCATTAAAGAGCACGGGCTGATGCTAGCCGTCATTGACAATAGTCATGAGGATGGGAGCATCACGCCGGGAAAATGAAAATCGATGTTAAACGCGCTAAGCTCCATTTCCTAAAGGTTCTGAGAGAGAATCCGGGACCTCCGCCTTGCTGCAGAGATGCAGGTTGGTATCAAGAACGCGTCAAGCTGACGGCGTGCTCAGATCAAAGATTGGTTGATCTCTATAAAAAAGCAATTGCCGAAGTGGGTGAACTGTGGCCAGGAGCAAAGCTTGCGGCCGTAAGCAGGGAAACAATTCCTAGCAGGCCAAGGGCGCGCGTCTGGCTTCCTACCGAGCCTGTCGGTGCTAAAGCTGTTATGGAAATAATCGTAGTCAGCAATCCAGATCTTCCGGCATCAAACTGGAAGATTGTGAAACAGAAGGAGGCTAAGGGTAAATCAAGCGTTGCTTGTCTTACATTTCGGCCGTGAGAGGAAAAAATGAGCAGGACGACTATAGTTAAATTGAAATTGTGGTTAGCCAGAAGACATTGAAACTAGGGCCCGATTTTATGAACGCGAGTAAATGATTAATCCTCGGATTAATCGTCGTTTGCATTTTATGAACGACGATAAATGAAAAAATTAATCCGAGGATTTTTTTCTACTCTCTGTTTTATCTACTGATTTTTGTGGGTAAATCAGTGGGTAAAAAAAGGTGTTGTTGTTATTATAAATTTTGACGTTTTAAAATTTAAACATTATATTTATTAGTGAGAATTTAGAATTGAGAAGAGATCAATTTATCATATATTTATTAATAAATTAAATTAATTTAAATTAATTGAAAATGGAATAAAAAAAAAGAAAAATGAGTATTAGTAAGTACAGAATAGTTAAAAAAAATAAAAATATTTTGATATCGAAATTTTTAATCATACACAACATAAAATATTAGTATAAACTATATAATATAAGTGTAAACGTCAAAAAACTGTTACCACTCGTACAAAAAACTGCGGTATAACTGCAATAAATAATTAATTTATTCGTAATAATTTACGAATTTTTATAATGTATCGTTGTTCATAGAATCGACGAAAAAAAAAATCCGAGCGTAAAGATTAATCTGGGCTGAAGACAGACAGAGATTTTTTTCGCTTTTTCAGACTTAGGAGATACGGTAATGAGTAAATCTGCAAAAATCCCGAAAATTTTCATGATTACTATACTTCCTTTTACTATGTAAAAGAAAATAATATACTACTTCTCTCGTCTAGCTACTCACAATTTAAATTTAACAGCCGTCCTGCGCATTTTGACTCTCACGGTCCAAATGTAAATCGAGCATAATTTAGCGTTTAATTGGCGCGAGTAATCAGAGAGAACAATGAAATTAATAATAATAAGAATAATATTCGGCGCGACAGACCATTGCGATTCAAAGCCTAGCTTCTCGCAACCATTTGTGTTGAGCATGTATATTTTTGCACACAAATGGAGGGGACCTACAATTTAATGCTGGATCCGAACGGTGAACTTAAAAAATTTTCGTGACAACTTATTACTTTATTTAATGCTGGATCTGAACGGCGAACTTAGAAAATTTCCGTGATAAATTATTACTCTCGGATGTTTGTCAGACTTTCGCGAGAAGTGGGACACCGTAATTCCATGCTTTTATCCATTGAGCCACGCCGCTAACGAAAACCTATATAATAAATCCAATAATTTTTTATATTTTACTGACACAACAAAAAGTTAATTGTTTCAGAGTACTTAGATAGATAGATAGATATATTTTATTCATTTACAATAATTCATTAACAAAATACAAGTATATAATTCTTAAATTTAAGACATGGCTAAAAAGCCATGATGTTACTGTTGATGTATGTTTAAAAAGATTCTTCGAGTATCGCTTTTCTGTATTTTAATGCTTTTTGACAATAGTTGTGTAGTTTGTTTCAGTTCATGCCGTTTAAAATCATCACCATTTCTTCCTCCTGCAGAGTTCCCTTATCAAAAAGCTGACACCTAAATTCGCTTAGAATTGGACACCTGTCCAAGAAGTGAAAGGTGTCCTCTCTCTCTTGTAGATTAGATAAGGAACAAATGACTGGCAAATCTTCACGGTGTGGTATGAAATTCAGGTTCATAATTTCTCCCCTTGCCTTAAAAATTGAGGATATTGCTTCGGTCGAGTAGTTATCGCTGAAGTAGTTGATTTCTTTGTGCATTTTCTCATCCAGCTTCATTAGTAAATTTCTTCCAATTTAGTCTGTTTCCTGAATTTAAATTGAGAGTGTGTCCACAGGAATCTGCAAGTTACTGCCATTCATCAAACCAAAGTATTTAGTCAACCTTTGCTGGTCCAAGGCGAGCGTTTTCAATATATAATCAAAATGAAGTTTTAGGGTATTTATAAATAGTGGGGAAAGACCAGTTTCAACTAGAAGCATACTATTTGGTGTGCTTTGAGGCAGATTAATTATCCGTTTCAAAAAGAAACGCATCAGTTGTTCCACGGTATCATACATCTTATAACCCCAAACCTGTGCCGCATACAGCAAGACTGATTTAGAAACTGCTTGAAATATTTGATATTTTACTCTTAAGGATATGTGCTTATCTTCCAGGCCGCACTAATGGCTGACTTCGCTGTTGTAAGCTTCTCTTTGAGATGTTGTTCCATATTCATGTTATTTGAGATATTGATACCGAGGTATTTGTAAGATTTAACTATTTCTAGCGCTTGACCGGCAAAAAACCACTTCTCATTTCTCGCATATCGTCCTCCTCCTTTTCTGAACACCATGACCTTGGATTTGGTTATATTGACCCTTAGTCTTCACTCTTCGCTGTATTTTTGCAACCTGTTTATCATTCTCTGCAAGCTCTCCGGTGAATCCGCAAGTAGGACTAAATCATCTGCATATAGCAGAGCTTTAATGGAAATTCCACCAATTGTTATACCACCACATAGAGCTTCTGTTATGTCATCAATAAACATTACAAATGCTTGGGGCTAAAGTTGCATCCGTGTTTTACCCCCATTATTGTTTCAAAGAAATCAGATAATTGTTTTCCATCCCATACGGCTGAAGACGTATTTTCATATATCTTTTCGATCAGTTTTCCAAACTTTCTGGATAGCCCACGATTGTACAGTTTGAAGAAAAGTGCACTTCTGTCTACTGCGTCGAAAGCCGCCTTGAGGTCTACGAAGAACGCATACAATTTCTTCTTTCTTCTAATATAGCTCAGCGCAACTGTTGTGAGTATGAAGATTTGGTCCCTTGTGGAGTAATTTGCTCGAAACCCCGCCTGAAACTCAGATAGCAAGTGATTTTGGGATACCCAGATTTGAAAGCGTTTAGCGAGAACACCCATTAGAATTTTTAATGACGAGTTTAAAAAAGCAATGCCACGGTAGTTTTCTGCCAGATTGGGGTCACCTTTCTTGAGAATGGGGAGATCACTGTTTGCTTGAAATTGTTTGGGATGGCTCCTGTTTCAAAAATACGGTTATATTCTTTTATGAGAAGTTTAATCAGATCGTTATTTGCATATTTGTAAAATTCGACTGGTATACCATCCGTACCGGGTGCTTTGCGGTCTTTGCAGTTATTTAGCCAGCCTTTTACTTCTTCTTCTGTGATGGGGTCATCCAAGAGATCATTCATATTATTCGGTACCGCATATTGGAACCTAGGTTGATCACTAGGTCCAGGCGGATTCAGGAGATTTTTAAAGTGCTTTTCTAGTTGCGATGCAGTAACGTATAAACCAATTTTAAATTTTTTTCCCGTTTTTCTTACTGAGTAGTTTCCAGAGAGTCATAGGATCTCTGCATTGCGATATTTCGATGGCTAAACCGTTATAAAATTGATTTCTTTTTTGTTGGCATTTTTTTTATATTCCCTGTTTGCATGTAAATACATTTTTTTATAGTTTGGCTCGTCGTATTTTTGGAAGAGATCTAGTAAAGAGAAGGCTTTCTTTCTCTGTCTATCAAAATCTTGGTCATACCATGGCTGTTTTCGGTTCCAACCCAGTTTGTTCTGTTTTGTTCGTATTTGACTGTTGGCATTCTTTATAGCTTGTTCTATCTTGTCCATATTTCCTTCATAGTTCATTGCTGCAATCTCTCTCCCTAAGTTGATTTTGTATTCATTCTTTTGGTTGTGGTTCCATTTTAATATAGGCAATGCATTGATAATGGTTTCTGTACTACTCGACTCTTGTGAAGAGAATTCGAACGAGGTTACAATTGGTAGGTGATCTGAAAAATTCTTCAATTGTACTTCAAATTTCTTGATTAGATTGTTTCATTTTCCACCGCTTAGACTAAGGTCTATAATTGAACTTCCTTGGGTACCCACAAAAGTATAGTTGCCCCAAGGTCTCCTTTAGTGCATCCATTTCGTATGATTAGTTCGTATTCGCTGCAGAGATCCAATATCTGACGCCCTTTTCTGTCCAAAATCGTATCTTTAGATTTGCGGTATTGTGTTTATATATTTTGGTTGTCTGGTGAAAAAGCCTGCGTGGTACCGGTCCTTGCATTAAAGTCGCCTGTTAAGAGTATGTTAGTTTGTTCTTGTAGGTTGTTTATGGCATCGATTAATTTTTGCAGATCTCTTTCCCATTGCGGTCCATATGATCCATTTAGATATACCGGAATAATGCAGTTTTTATAGCCTGGAGAGAGATTTGTCTGGATATTAAAGTATGTGTATCCTATTGATTGTCTAAATTCGATTTTGATTCCGTCTCTATTTTTTTTATATCCATAAAGGCAGCCTCCACTAGTTCGCCCACGATTGCTATTTCTGACGCCTGGTGTCCAACTTAACTCATAGTTGCCAAAAAATTTAGCATAATTATATTTATTGTTTCAAATAAACAACAGAATTCAAATTTATTAACATAATTAAAAAATTCTGTGTATAAAAGTTTACTATGTAGACCATTAATGTTGTAACTTAAAATACCATAATTTTTCTTTTCAAATAAATTTTTACTTAAAGCTATACCAGGACAGACGGAGATTTCATACATTTTGCGTGGAACTGTTTCTCTGGCAGCACTGAGCTTTGCTTGATTTGTCGCCTGATTGGTAGATGGCGCTGAGTGATATTATATTTATTTTTGTATTTAGTCTCATGTGACCATTTAAAGTGACGCCCATCTAAAAATATAAAAGATTAGATTCATTTATTGTATGTTCTACCTAAAATAAAATTTTATGCTTCATCTGTTTGCTCTACAATAGTGGATATGTTTATGAAACTATCAATGAAATATAGCTTTCAAAAAACATTAATTTTTTCCAGAGCAAAAAGATTATATCCAAAAATTATTCGAGTGTAAAAGAAAACAACTCTGAGAAACAAATTTTTTCTCGGAGAATAGAAAAAATCTTATTAGAATTTTTATAGTTAAACTCTCCAATTATTCAGCGAAAAAAGGCCCAATAGCTTTTTTTGATTTGAGCCAAGTGCCTAGGAAACTTAAAGGCTTTTCATTGGATTGTTAGTATTTTAGCTAATTTTACGTGCCCATTGGCATTGACCTTAAGGTTCATTGACCTTAAAAAGATATTGATATCTTTTTTCTTGCGTCAAAATAGTACAACAAGTTAAATGTACAACTAGCTATCTAATTCTTTCTGATAGTTTATATATGTTAAGTAGCATTCATCTTGAAAATTTAAAAAAATTCTCATTCTGCAATTTTTGATGAAATCTATAATTCCATCAAAACTTTTGTACCAATAAAACATGAAAATTAATTGGAATTAAAAATTTGGTGGGAATTTTAATATTTTATTTAATTATAGGGTTCCTTGCTTCGCAATTGTTGTCGCCTCCGGGTCCTCTGACCGTGACTGGAGTGTGTTTCCCCTAGGCTCAACTTTAGTTGCGGACAGAGGTTGTGAGTTTCAAAACCTAGGTGCGGAGCGGGTCACGCTAAATGACAGCAAATGGGCCGGATCAAGGTGTAATGCGACCCGTGCCGAGGATTGACCAGGCCTTAAATATCCCAGTCTCTATCGGAGCCATCTAGATACCTGGTAACCTCTAGATGTATTCTACCTTACCTGCGCAGAGATCCGCGCGGGTGGACCACCTTTTCTCCGACACTCGTGGGACTCAAAATGAAGCACACTAAAAAATGTTCTTATTAAACCGAGACCGGCACTCAACAAATGCCGAAAAAAACGAGACTAGCACTCACCAAAGGCTGGAAACAAGCGTGGAAAGTGGCTCTAACCGTAAAGGTGGGGTCCCGGCTGCTAAAAACAAGGTAGTATTGGGGTCCTAATATACCGCCGACGAAGAAACGGTACCGGGATCGCCACGTGGCTTTAAAAGTCTTAGAAAAGTTGGCTGATGTCCCTGAGGAGCAGCTAACGAAGAGACAGAAGGAGTCCGTAGCATGGGCGAAGTTAAGTGTGGAAGGTGGAAAAAACCCCGCCAAGGACCTTGCGCCGAAAAGGCAAAGGTCTCAGGAAGAGGTTGAAGACGGAAGCAGCAAATGAGCCAAGGTGCAAGCGGAGACTCCACCGGTGGCTATTAAGATGCACAAGACGAAATCGTTTAGTGATATCATTAAAGAGCACGGGCTGATGCTAGCCGTCATTGACAATAGTCATGAGGATGGGAGCATCACGCCGGGAAAATGAAAATCGATGTTAAACGCGCTAAGCTCCATTTTCCTAAAGGTTCTGAGAGAGAATCCGGGACCTCCGCCTTGCTGCAGAGATGCAGGTTGGTATCAAGAACGCGTCAAGCTGACGGCGTGCTCAGATCAAAGATTGGTTGATCTCTATAAAAAAGCAATTGCCGAAGTGGGTGAACTGTGGCCAGGAGCAAAGCTTGCGGCCGTAAGCAGGGAAACAATTCCTAGCAGGCCAAGGGCGCGCGTCTGGCTTCCTACCGAGCCTGTCAGTGCTAAAGCTGTTATGGAAATAATCGTAGTCAGCAATCCAGATCTTCCGGCATCAAACTGGAAGATTGTGAAACAGAAGGAGGCTAAGGGTAAATCAAGCGTTGCTTGTCTTACATTTCGGCCGTGAGAGGAAAAAATGAGCAGGACGACTATAGTTAAATTGAAATTGTGGTAAGCCAGAAGACATTGAAACTAGGGCCCGATTTTATGAACGCGAGTAAATGATTAATCCTCGGATTAATCTTCGTTTGCATTTTATGAACGACGATAAATGAAAAAATTAATCCGAGGATTTTTTTCTACTCTCTGTTTTATCTACTGATTTTTGTGGGTAAATCAGTGGGTAAAAAAAGGTGTTGTTGTTATTATAAATTTTGACGTTTTAAAATTTAAACATTATATTTATTAGTGAGAATTTAGAATTGAGAAGAGATCAATTGATCATATATTAATAAATTAAATTAATTTAAATTAATTGAAAATGGAATGGAATGGAATGGAAAATGGAATGGTGAACATTTTCATTCCCCATTTATGGGGCTTTGCTGGATTGTACTGCTTGAGACTTGATCTTCCTTTGAAAGCTATAATCTGCTCATCCACACATTGAAATTCTTCTTGAGGCAATTCGTTGAACCTTGTTTTTAGTAATGACAGCAATGGGCGTATTTTATATAATTTGTCAAAATTCGGTTCACCTTTTTTTGGCTGTTTTGAATTTTCACTCAAGTGGAAACAACTTTTTATTTTTTCAAACCGTGATCGTGACATAGCGTCAGTTATAAAATTTAATTTCAACTGTTTGGACCAAATCATTCTTATTTGAGATATTTTTATAATTCCCATAAATAAGAGTACACCGATATAACGTCGCATTCTATCTATTTTTTTGGAAAGATATATATTCTTATTCTGATTACTCGAATTTAATTGAATTCACGCCCATATCAATTATATATTTTATTTAATTATAGGGTTCCTTGCTTCGCAATTGTTGTCGCCTCCGGGTCCTCTGACCGTGACTGGAGTGTGTTTCCCCTAGGCTCAACTTTAGTTGCGGACAGAGGTTGTGAGTTTCAAAACCTAGGTGCGGAGCGGGTCACGCTAAATGACAGCAAATGGGCCGGATCAAGGTGTAATGCGACCCGTGCCGAGGATTGACCAGGCCTTAAATATCCCAGTCTCTATCGGAGCCATCTAGATACCTGGTAACCTCTAGATGTATTCTACCTTACCTGCGCAGAGATCCGCGCGGGTGGACCACCTTTTCTCCGACACTCGTGGGACTCAAAATGAAGCACACTAAAAAATGTTCTTATTAAACCGAGACCGGCACTCAACAAATGCCGAAAAAAACGAGACTAGCACTCACCAAAGGCTGGAAACAAGCGTGGAAAGTGGCTCTAACCGTAAAGGTGGGGTCCCGGCTGCTAAAAACAAGGTAGTATTGGGGTCCTAATATACCGCCGACGAAGAAACGGTACCGGGATCGCCGCGTGGCTTTAAAAGTCTTAGAAAAGTTGGCTGATGTCCCTGAGGAGCAGCTAACGAAGAGACAGAAGGAGTCCGTAGCATGGGCGAAGTTAACTGTGGAAGGTGGAAAAAACCCCGCCAAGGACCTTGCGCCGAAAAGGCAAAGGTCTCAGGAAGAGGTTGAAGACGGAAGCAGCAAATGAGCCAAGGTGCAAGCGGAGACTCCACCGGTGGCTATTAAGATGCACAAGACGAAATCGTTTAGTGATATCATTAAAGAGCACGGGCTGATGCTAGCCGTCATTGACAATAGTCATGAGGATGGGAGCATCACGCCGGGAAAATGAAAATCGATGTTAAACGCGCTAAGCTCCATTTTCCTAAAGGTTCTGAGAGAGAATCCGGGACCTCCGCCTTGCTGCAGAGATGCAGGTTGGTATCAAGAACGCGTCAAGCTGACGGCGTGCTCAGATCAAAGATTGGTTGATCTCTATAAAAAAGCAATTGCCGAAGTGGGTGAACTGTGGCCAGGAGCAAAGCTTGCGGCCGTAAGCAGGGAAACAATTCCTAGCAGGCCAAGGGCGCGCGTCTGGCTTCCTACCGAGCCTGTCAGTGCTAAAGCTGTTATGGAAATAATCGTAGTCAGCAATCCAGATCTTCCGGCATCAAACTGGAAGATTGTGAAACAGAAGGAGGCTAAGGGTAAATCAAGCGTTGCTTGTCTTACATTTCGGCCGTGAGAGGAAAAAATGAGCAGGACGACTATAGTTAAATTGAAATTGTGGTTAGCCAGAAGACATTGAAACTAGGGCCCGATTTTATGAACGCGAGTAAATGATTAATCCTCGGATTAATCTTCGTTTGCATTTTATGAACGACGATAAATGAAAAAATTAATCCGAGGATTTTTTTCTACTCTCTGTTTTATCTACTGATTTTTGTGGGTAAATCAGTGGGTAAAAAAAGGTGTTGTTGTTATTATAAATTTTGACGTTTTAAAATTTAAACATTATATTTATTAGTGAGAATTTAGAATTGAGAAGAGATCAATTGATCATATAACGGGTGTTTTTTTGGGAGGTTTGTTTTTCCGATAGATGTCATTTTATTTTATGACAGTTGTTTTGACAGCTCAAAGTGGCATTTCTACTCAGTATTGTTTGGCAAATCATTCATAATTTTATATGTGTTTTATTCAAAAAAAAAATCGGAAACCTCTTAAAAAAACACCCGTTAGATATAACCGATTTTTTTTTTGAATAAAACACATAAAATTATGAAATGACCAAAATTTTTTTTTATTTGGTAGATAATTTTTTGGCATTTAACATTTAAACACAATTTCTGGCATATGGCTACCACGACTATTTTTCACAAATGTAATTTTTTTTTTTTTTTTTTTTTTTTTTTTTTTTTTTCATAATGATTTGCCAAACAATACTGAGTAGAAATGCCACTTTGAGCTGTCAAAACAACTGTCATAAAATAAAACGACATCTATCGGAAAAACAAACCTCCCAAAAAAACACCCTATATTAATAAATTAAATTAATTTAAATTAATTGAAAATGGAATGGAATGGAATGGAAAATGGAATGGTGAACATTTTCATTCCCCATTTATGGGGCTTTGCTGGATTGTACTGCTTGAGACTTGATCTTCCTTTGAAAGCTATAATCTGCTCATCCACACATTGAAATTCTTCTTGAGGCAATTCGTTGAACCTTGTTTTTAGTAATGACAGCAATGGGCGTATTTTATATAATTTGTCAAAATTCGGTTCACCTTTTTTTGGCTGTTTTGAATTTTCACTCAAGTGGAAACAACTTTTTATTTTTTCAAACCGTGATCGTGACATAGCGTCAGTTATAAAATTTAATTTCAACTGTTTGGACCAAATCATTCTTATTTGAGATATTTTTATAATTCCCATAAATAAGAGTACACCGATATAACGTCGCATTTCAAATTGTGTGCATTTTAACTCTATGCCAAATGTTTCCATTGCATATAAATTGCTTTGCGATGTCATCAGTTGAAATACGTCTTCATCGAAAAATTTTGCAAAATAGTCCAAGGGCATTTTTTCCTCACCTACGTCATCAACTTCAGCTCTTCCCCTCCAGGCATCATCAACGGCCAACATGTCCCGTCTTCTCCACTTCAGTGTTGATGCTTCTATTTTCTCAAAACTAACCAAAGCGCTTACGTCTTCGCCATCATCGCAGTTTCTCTTCTCGTCATAGTTGAGCAAGTTGTCAATCAATTCTGATTCTACCTCCTCGCCTCTAACTAGAATTGCTTCAATTGCTTCTTCTAAAAAGTCTGGATCACCTTCATCCTCCTCAGCTTCATCTTCATCAGATGACTGGTCCCAATCAAAGTTCGCTATAGCTTCGATTTCAGCCTCAGTCAGGCCTTTCCTCTGTGAATGATTACCTTCAAATCCATTTTATAATTAATTATTATGTCCACTATGGACCAAAGTTGCTTATAAGCAACTTTGGTTTTGAAAAAATCTAGCTCTCTAAATATTAATGTTTTTTTCTAACTAAATACATAAATTAAATACCTTACCTTTATACTTTAACATTTTATTAAGTTCAGTTTTATAAGGTGCTCGGAAATATTTTAAAATACTATTTTATATTGACAATTTTTTATGGAGCGTTTCGCACACGTGGAGTCACTCTTACTAACTTTGCACAGCACAAAATGCAAATGCATTTTCGTAAATTTTTTTCTCTTTCCATACCAGCAAAATATCAGTCTGTTACTTACAATTAACCGTTATAAATCAGAGGTTCTCAAATAAGAAAACGATTGTAACAAAGTCAGAAGTTGCTTTTAAGCAACTATTGTCCTGAAAGGGTTAAGGTCCATTGAACTTAAAAAGATATTGATATCTTTTTTTCTTGCATCCAAATAGTCTTCTTTCTTTCGTTTACTCCGCGGGGGAGCATAGGGCTTCTACAAACGCCCGCCAACGAACTCGATTTAACGCCTGAGGTTTCAAGAGACGCCACTCGGTTCCCTGGGATCTTGCTTCCTCTTCTATTGTCCTTTTCCATGTCTTGCTAGGACGGCCAACTCGACGGCTTCATTGTGGATTCCAGTCGAGCGCTAGTTTCGTAATGTCGTCCGCTGGCTTTCTCAAAGTGTGGGCAATCCAGCTCCATTTTCGTCGTCTGATGGTGAGCGCGATTGCTTCCTGCTGTGTTACTCTCCGCAATTCTTGATTGGTGATAATGTCCGGTCATCTTATTCTCAGTATCCTCCTTAAGCACTTGCTGACGAAAACTTGGAGGCGCGTCGCAATTGACTCTGTGACTTTCCACGTTTCGCAGCCATACAAGAGTACTGAGAGAACGTTAGATCTGAAGATCATTAGCTTTAGATTCCGGGAGATTTGCGAGGAGTTCCAGATATTATTTAGCATACTATAGGAGTGTCGCGCCTTGTTTACACGAGAGCACACATCCGAGTCAGCACCACCATTTTTAGACATCCAGCTGCCCAAATAACAAAACTTATCGACTTCCTCTATCTGATGTTCGTTAATCGAGAGATCACATGTTCCACTAGCGTTAACGCGAAGTAGTTTTGTTTTTGAGACGTTAATTTTTAAACCCACTTTGTTAGCGTGGAGTTCTAGTGAGTTTAATTTTCGCTCCATGTCACCTAGCGATTGTGATAGGGGACAGATATCATCGGCATACTCTAGGTCTTCCAGGCGGCGAAAAACATTCCATGGCAAACCCGATGGAGTACGGGTTACTATTTTCATCACCCAGTCGATAATAATTGTAAAAAGCAGTGGTGAGAGGGTGCAGCCTTGCTTGACTCCCGAGTAGATGTTGAAAGGTGAGCCAAGATGACCGTTATGAATGACGCGGCATGTTGAGTCGCGGTACAGCTCCTTAATGATGTTGATGATTTTTCCGGAACACCATAACTAGACAAAATCTGCCACATCATGTTTCGGCCTACGCTATCAACAGCGCGTTTAAAATCTACAAAAACCATATACAGAGGAGAGCGATACTCAACTGATTGCTCAATGATTATACGCAGGGTGTTAATTTGATCTGTACAAGAACGGTTTGGGTGAAATCCTGCTTGTTCATTTCTCAAGATTGGCTCTAACGCATTCTGTAAGCGCCTAGCCATTATAGAGGAGATCACTTGGTTTATAGTATTTAGCAGGGTTATTCCTCTCCAGTTTTCGCAATTACTCAAATCACCTCTCTTGGGAAGTTTGACTATTAAGCCTTCTTTTAACGACGATGGAATGTATTCAGATTCCCAGATATCTTGATATATCGCATGCAATGTTCGCGTAGTTAACTCGACGTCGGCTTGGAGGAGTTCTGCGTAGATATTGTCGTTGCCTGCTGCTTTACCTGATTACAGTGAACGAATTGTTGTCCTTATCTCATCTAACGAAGGGGTAGCGACGCTGATGTTAAGTAGACTCTAGGGTTTGGGGCTGTATCTCAGAGAGAGACTGTTGTACGCGGGATACATATTGCAGTTTCACATCTGGGTCTTTCAGTGCAGCTACAGCTGGCTTTCTCGTTATTTGACTTCGTGTGACTGAGTGGACCGCGAGCTTCAACCGCACACTGCCAACCACAAGGTGGTGGTCGCTGTAGACGTCGGCTGCTCTTCGGGTTCTAACGTCCAGCACAGATGATCGCCACTTGCGGCTTATAGCGATGTGATCAATCTGGTTGTTGTACATGTGATCAGGAGAGGTCCAGGTGGCTTTGTGGATGTTTTCGTGGCGAAAAATTGTGCCTCCAATGATTATGTTGCGATCAGAACATAGATCAGCAAACCTTTCTTCGTTGTTATTCATAGAACCAAGGCCGTGTTTTCCCATGACATGTTCCCAATCACTGTTGTCGCTGCCTACCTTTGCGTTAAGGTCACCCATCAAAATAACGATGCCACTCTTCCGTAGTTGATCTAATGAATTATTTAGACCCAAGTGAAACGAGTCTTTTTCTTCAGAGGTGGCTTGTTCCGTTGGTGCGTAAACTTGGACAAACACGACCTGTCGAACAGCAGATTTAAATCTTGCAATAATAATTCTATCGGATATTGCTCGGCGGTCCTGTAACGATCTTCTCGCGGCTTTAGAGAGTAGAAATCCCAATCCATTGGCATGGTGTTCTCCTGCAGGCTTACCCGAAAAAATTAGAAACTCGCCGGTTGATTGTTCGTTTTTCCCCTACTCAAGGCCATCTCACCTCACTAAGACCAAGAATCTCTAGATGGTATTTACGAAATTCCTTTGTTAATTGAGCAAGCGTTGTTGTGTTGACGAGCGTTCGAATGCTCCAAGTTCCAAAACGTGTCCTTTTCCATGGGCCAAAGGTCAATGTTGATAAATTCGATACGTATCCGAGGCTTGTATTAGTTTCAAGAATCAATTAATTCAGTTGAGTGGTGATTGGCCAACCGCAACCTAACTCGTCATGAAGCGCCGCCGACCAAGGCAAGTCCACCTTCTTATTTAGCCCCGACCCAAGCTAATACAAATCGGATTGGGTACCGAAATCGTTCACTTGATTTGGCAGAGTTTCCAGTGACGCGACGACGACGCATAAGATAGGAGTTGTGATGCGAGAGGCTAAGGACATGACTGTCGCGTCATCATCACCATTTGTCACCGCATCCAAATAGTACAGGGTTTTTCAATAAGAGCACTTCAACTTTTTTTTGAATAAAACACAAACTGTTCGACTTTTGAACTAACTTTTTTTTTATTAACGAATTTGAACATATACATATGATACATTTAAGTATGAAACTCGATTTCTTTTGCATGACCACCGCGTGCACGTTTTACGAAGTCCAATCTTTGAATCCAATTTTCGACCACTCTTTCGCATAAATCGGCCGAAATTCCAGCAATTTCACGTTCAATATTGGCTCTGAGCTCTTGCAACGTCGCCGGCTTATTGGCATAGACCAATGACTTCACATAACCCCAAAGAAAATAATCTAGAGGTTTCAAATCACACGAGCGCGGCGGCCACTGGACGGGCCCATTTCGCGAAATAACACGCTCATCGAACTTATTCTTCAATAACGCGATTGTATCGTGTGCTGTGTGGCATGTGGCCCCGTCCTGCTGAAACCACATGTCGTCCAAGTCCATTCCATTCAATTGCGGCCAAAAAAAATCGTTTATCATATCGCGGTACCGATTTCCATTAACAGTAACGTGGCGATCGTTATCGTCGATGAAAAAATATGGCCCAATGACGCCGCCGGTGACTTTTTCGGGATGCAACGGTGCCTCATGAATCACGTGTGGGTTGCTTTCTGCCCAGTAACGCATATTTTGCTTTTTGACAAATCCTTCTAGCCAAAAGTGAGCCTCATCGCTGAAGATGATGATGATGGCCGTAATGCTCTTAAAGTAGCGGCAACAGAACGATTATTTTGATAAAAAATTTGCACGATTTGCAATCGTTATTCACATGTGTAGAGTTCCATGATGAAATGTATACTAACGAAGTTTCCAAATGACAAAATAACAATAAAAAATATGGCGTGGTTCGCCGTCCCTATTGGAGAAAAGTTGAAGCGCACCTGTTGAAACACCCGATACAACTAGTTAAATGTTCAACTAGCTATCTAATCATCTTAAAAATTTGAAAAAATTCTCATTCTGCAATTTTTGATGAAATCTATAATTCCATCAAAATTTTTGTACCAATAAAACATGAAAATTAATTGGAATTAAAAATTTGGTGGGAATTTTAATATTTAATTTAATTATAGGGTTCCTTGCTTCGCAATTGTTGTCGCCTCCGGGTCCTCTGACCGTGACTGGAGTTTTTTGCCCCTAGGCTCAACTTTAGTTGCGGACAGAGGTTGTGAGTTTCAAAACCTAGGTGCGGAGCGGGTCACGCTAAATGACAGCAAATGGGCCGGATCAAGGTGTAATGCGACCCGAGCCGAGGATCGACCAGTCCATAAATAGTCCAGTCTCTATCGGAGCCATCTAGATACCTGGTAACCTCTAGATGTATCCTACCTAACCTACGTATGCAGATCTCTGCGCAGGTGGACCACCTTTTCTCCGACACTTGTGGGAATCAAAATGAAAATGGGTCACGCAATATACCGCAATGATATCGTCAAAGAGCACGGGCTGATGCTAGCCGTTATTGACAACAGTCATGAGGATGGGCATCACGCCGGGAAAATTGAAATCGATGTTGAACGCCCTAAACTCCATTTTCCTAAAGGTTCTGAAAGAGAATCCGGGACCTCCCCCTTCCTGCAGAGATGCAGGTTGGTATGACGTGTCAAGCTGACGGCGTGCTCAGATCAGAAATCGGTTGATCTCCATAAAAAAAGCAATTGCCGAAGTGGGTGAACTGTGGCCAGGAGCAAAGCTTGCGGCCGTAAGTAGGGAAGAAATTCCTAGCAGGCCAACCTTCACGATACTAAAACTGCTTGGGCAGCTCTTCTACTTAGATAAGCAGAAACGGCGGAAGATCTCGTCCTAATCCAAGATCCATGGATAAATGGAGCTTAGATCTGTGGGCTCGGACTTAAAGGGCATAAAGTCCTATACTCTATTTAGTCAGAGAAGATTAGATCTTGTATTCTGGGTAAAACTAACCTGAACATATTACTTTTATCACAATATAGTGACGGTGACATAAGTCGGAAATGAAAAATTTTGGCTGGTTTCTGCATACATGGACCGGGAAAAGCAGACTCAACCAGAAATATTGGAGGAGCTCATCTCTGATGCAGAGAAAAAGAAAATTGGGGCGATCCTAGGATGCGATGCAAGTGGTCATCACACAGAATGGGGCAGCACCGACGTAAATGAGAGAGGTGAGTCATTTTTTGAATACTTATTAAATACAAACCTCGCTATTTGTAATATTGGGCAAGAGACCACTTTCATAATAAAGAACTGGCCAGAAGTACTCAATATAACTCTCGTATCAGACTTTATACGGTATTAGGTAAGAGAATGGAAGGTTGCAAAAGAACACTCATTCTCAGACCATCACTATTTAATCTTCAAGTTAGATATCAAACCTGCCCTTCGTGAGTCCTTTATAAATAAGAAAAGGGCAAACTGGGGTATTTATAGGGAGATGCTAGGGAAACTACTACCGGTGGCTCCAAAGCCACCAGTCACTATAGAGGAGATAGATACCATGATAGACACTGTAACAGGTGCAATGAATCGCTCCTTCGATGCTGCCTGCCGTGTGATAAAACCAAGGGGCAAACAAAAGCCAACTTGGTGGTTCGCGGAGTTAGGGACCTATCAGAAGGCAAGCAGGAAAACATTCAATAAGGCAAAAAGAACGGGACTGGCTCTGGATTGGGAATCCTACAAGGAACATCTCAGAAATTATAAGAGGGAATTGAGAAAGGCACAGAGGAAGTCAAGAGGACCTCTCGTCTACGAAAGATTCTCCCTATGACAAAAACCACTTCAAGTTATTTAATAAAATCGGATGGTTCATGGACGATCTCGATTGAGGAATCGTTGGAACTGCTCATGGAGACTCACTTTGCTGCCTCAACTCGGGTGTGTGAATCAGAAATGAGCAGGCAACACCTGGAATCTCACTCGGTTCAAACGGAAGAGATCGCGAGCAAAACGAGAATCCAGTGGGCGATAAGCGGTTTCAAACCCTTTAAATTGGCTGGCCCAGATGGCATAATCCCTGCGGAAATTCAGAATAACTCGGAGTGGATACACCAATGGTTAGAGGCAATTTTCACAGGGTGTATAAAGCTGACGTACATTCCTAGGGCTTGGAAGGAAGTCAAGGTAGTTTTTATACCGAAGGCGGGTAAAAGCTCACATGGCTACCCAAAAGACCTGAGACCTATAACTCTATCATCCTATATTCTGAAAACCCTGGAAAGACTGACAGATGTAAATTATTCGTAAAATCCTGTATATGTGGCAACGGATATAGATCGCCAATTGTAACTAGGTTAAGATGCCTATAGTCGCCGCAAGGACGCCAATCATCTGAACTTTTTTTTGGGTACGAGGTGTAGATAAGCACATGTGGAAGATTTTGATGGTTTACATAAACCTTGTTGAATCATATATTGAAATTCATTCCTCGCAATTGTAAACTTGTTTGGATCTAAACGCCTTGGTTTACAGTAAGGAAGATCACCACCTGTTCCGATTTTATGTTTCACGCTATGCTTAACTTGGATCGCGGTCATCTGAAGTAACGTTCGATTATCTATTAAACTTTGATTTTTCAGGTCAACAGACAATTCAAATTTGATTAAAAAATCTGCGCCGATTATAAGACGTATAACATTAGCGATTGTAAACAAATATTCGAACTCGCAACGAAGTCCTAAATCGATATTCAATAATTTTGCATTATATGTTGGAATGTTTGAACCATTAGCAGCTGGTCAAAATGCTGAAGGACTTTTTAAAAGTGTTCCAAAATAAAATTGCGGAACAACTGAGACATCGGCCCCAGTATTTATTAAGAACTTTAAATTAGTTTTTCTACAAAAAAATGATTAGACGACTCGGAAAGAACCCAATATTCGTCGTCAAAATATTAGGTATTATCGGTTTCCCTGGTCCATATAACTACTATTCCAACGACCTTGTTTTAAATCAGACGTAAATTTACATCTTGTGGATGAACATTTCGCTTTAAACCCAAATCTAAAGTGATACCAACAGTACAATTTATTATCTTTTGTAATATAATATGATTCTGTTTTTGCACGTGATGGTGATCTTGGTTGGGACCTATTACGTGAATTCGATGTTTAAATAGGCCTTCGGCCGCGATATTGACTTTGGGTCTGATCGGTTTGAAATTGGGTCGATGAGCCTTCGCTATTTTGACTCATATGTTTTTGAATCTCAGCAACACTTCTTTGTAATTTTGTGATTGAATGTAAAAGCGAATCATCGTGAATATTTGAATATGGTGTCTTCTTACTTTTAGATGCTACTGTTACGGGGTTTTGTCAGCAGTTTCGAGTAATTTTTCTAAAGCGCCATCCAAATTAATTGCTAAAACCGATGAAATGTTGTTTGGTAATAGTTTTAACCAAATTGATTTAATCAATGAGGTACCAATAATGTTAGATTTTCTACCTAGCGCTTCAAATTTTCTGTAGAAATCTAAAGGTGTTTGATCCCCCAGTTGGTGTGGTGCTAACAGTTTTTCAAGCCCCTGACTTTCTGACATTGATTTTCTCTTAATTATTTCATCTCTAAAAGTTTGATATTTATTGATATCTGGTGGCTTATAAAATATATCGGCCACTATTTGAATTATGTCAGGCGGTAATTTAGAAACAGCTGTGTCAAAATTAATATCGTCACTGACTCATAAAGCGGTCAAATTGTGCGAACCATAACTCTGGCATTTCAGTCCAGAAAGATGGTAATTCGACTGAAACTATATTTTCATCTGTAATCCTATTTCCGCCATCAGCAACTGGATTACCAGTAACTTTATTTTCTTGGTTGTCCGATATTTCAATCATCATATCAATAGCTATACATTTATTTGATTAGTAAATATTAGTCTCGATACCATTCACGTGGTTCTTTAAACAAGAAAAAAATGTTTGGTTCCTTAAACAAGAGAAAAAATTAGTAATAAAAATCACTAGATTATTTATTATTTTGTAGGTTATTTATGCTTCTTTTGATTAGCTCAAACCCTACCCGCAACAATACCCACGGGTAAGCTGTCAAGGTAACAGGGTGTTGTGGTTTTCATGGTGAATGCTTTGCAAGTAGAACGCCAAAGAAAACCAAATTTGACAAGAGCAACAAACTGAGAAATTAGTCTGCTTGCTCTCTTGTTATTTAAACGGAAACCTTTGCAAATAAAATACATTATCCAACCGTACCCCGGGTATAGTTTGCAATTATAACGTTAAACCAAACAACGAGAGAGAAATCAAATTGAAATTCATTGATTTCAGTTATTATGATAAAGTTATTAAATTTTCAAGCACTAATTTTTAATGTAATTAATAGTAAAAAATTCGAAATGAAATTCTCATATCAATGCTGATACGAAAAAATTATAGCACCACAATTTTACACATACCTTACAAATTAAGAAATTGTTGCTGTTGATGTGGGTGATAATAATGATGATAATGATGCTGCCGCTATGATGATGATGCTGATATTGTGATGACGACAATATTGATGGTCCCTGTAGATGATGATGCTATGCTGAAATTGAAACTGCTTAAGCTGTTTGATGTTGCTGCTGCAGATGATGATGATGATTATGATGTTTATTGGGTTGTTGATATGGATGATGATGATTTGATGACGACAATTTCGATGGTCCCTGTTGATTCTATGCTTAATGTTAAGCTGCTGAAGCTGTTTGTTATTGCTGCTGTATATGATGATGATGCTGTGAATGCTTGAAATTTTAGTAGAAATGGCTGCTGTTGCCCTTCCTACAAGACAAGTCGCTCTGCCAGCTGCATCAGATTTGCAAACGTCACGGTGCAGAAAATATATAGAACTAGCTGCAGCCTATGTAATGCAAAGAGTGGGAATTTCGCAAGTACTGATGAATATGATGATGTAGAGCTGCGAATTTATTTGTAAACTTTTTTTGCTCCACGCTATATACTTTCGTGGAACAATTATCTTTGCGGCGTACTGATTTTGTCAGTACAGTACTGATTTTTAAGCATCCGTACTGATAGAAAAAATTGGAAAATTCTGTACTGAAAGTACTGATTTTACCAAATAGCTATAAAAAAATGTATTAAACTTAAATAAAACAGTTTTTGATTCATATTTGGTTAAACAAAAATATTAAACAATTGAAACCGTGTCAACATCTGTTGTTTGGCATTCATACTACTAAACGTTTTTCACAAGTAATTTGTATTTGTCTTGCGGCAACACTACACTGGTTGTCATTTTTCCACTAATTATGGCAACATTATTTTTAGAAACTGTCATTTAACAATACAGAGTCATTTCTAAACAACCTTTTTTGATGGAAATAGAACGCGATTCGTTTCCGTTAAATAAATTAAAATATAATTTTGTTGTAGCGAAGTAAGAAATTTTAATTGGTTACTTAAAACATATAATATTTAAATTTATTGCAGTTCTTTCAATACAATTACGATGAGCGACCGCAGAAGAAAAAATACATTTAACGAGAAGTTAGCAATTGAATTTCCTTTTATTATAAAATTTAAAACCGATTCTGAATCAGACGTAAGATGCAGTTTGTGTGCAAAGGATTTTTCAATTGCTACTGCAGGAAAAAGCGACATTTTGAAACATATTGGCATATTGAATATGCATAATAAGGCAGTCAATATTTATTATGCCGTTTCGTCCGAGAAAGTATCGAAATATTTTGGAAATATTTCTCTTTGAGCTAATAAGAAGCAGTTGGCTTTAGCCGAAGCGGTTCATTGCTACCATATAGTTAATCACAACCAATCGTTTCGTTCTATGAATTGTCTTACAAGTATCATTCAGAAATGTTTTCGAACCAAAATTTTCATGTATTATTTAAAAATGTTTTATCTAAGTACGCATTACAAAATTTGAAAGTAGATTTGGATACAGCAAAGTACATTACAGTTTCAACGGACGCGTCAAATCATAAGGAAATTAAAATATTCCCAACACTGGTTCGTTTTTTCAATAAAGAAAAAGGTATTCAAAATATGTTGTTAGACCTATCATCATTGAAGTGTGAAACTTCTGAAATCAGCTCCAATTTATGTAATATTTTAGCTATAAATAATATTACATCTAAAATTATTGCTTTTTGTGGAGACAACACCAACAATAATTTTGGGGGAAAACGAAGAGGTACGGAAAATAATGTTTACCGAAAATTAGAACGAGGTTTAGGGAATGATTTAATTGGAGTTGGGTGTCATGCACATATTGAAAAAAACGCAATTCAATCGGCTGCTGATTCGTTACCCGTGGATATAGAATCTGCAATTGGAAAAATATACTCCCATTTTTATATATACACCGTCCGAACAGAAAGTCTGAAGGAATTCTGTAATTTTGTTGATATACAAATTCAATATAAAACAATATTTAATTATAGTAAAACGATATGGTTGAGCCTTTTCCTAGCTATAGAGCACTTATTACAGATGTATGAAGCATTAAAATCGTACTTTAATTCTATAGACAACTGCCCAAAAGTTATAAATGATTTCTTCAGCAATGAAAATGCTGAAATTTATTTACTCTTTTTGCATAATCAAGCGTTTATTTTTCACAGTAGCATCAAGCAAATTGAAGGGCAAGATGTCACCTACATACAAACGATCGATTTCATAAATAATTTACGAAAATATTATAAAATTTTATACCATAAGTTTAAATTACTTAAACGAGTGGACCAAAAATCAGTTTGTCTTTGAACACTATGATTGGTTGTTTCTTAAGCAAGACATCACTTGGAATAGTGTCGAAAAATTCCTTTCTAACGCCAATAAAATTATTTGAAATTTTCTCAATAAAAATGACGAAATGAACTATACTGGGCAGTACGGTGATACTAACAAAATAATCGAATGGGATAACAAAGGATATGGAGTTGATCAAAGATGGAGCGACATTTTTCTTCGGTTACTATTCCAATAAAAAACATATTTGATATTGTTTGTTTTATGCTATCATTACCTGTGGTCCTATTCTCGAATTCCACATCTATTTTCCACATGTGGACTTCTGTCAAAATTCAAAAAAACGTTCGGAAATTGTAAATGACGTATTCTTGAATTCCCCACCAAGGGAAAAATATCCTACTAAGGGAAAATTTCCGAATGGGTATTTGCATGTGGAAAAATTCCCCATGTAGATTAAACGTTAAAATTGTTAGACATATTTAAATTTTTAATGAGAAGTGTAGCAGTTCAAATTAAATTAAAAGGAATAAAAATGGAAAGTGCAATAAAAAAACGAACCGGTTACGTATCGCGCAATCAGAAAGAGGCGCTAATAAATTTTATAGATAGCCATAAAGAAATATTAATAAAAATTTGGATAGTGCTATCACACTAAAAGAAGCAGCAAAAACTTGGGAGCAAGCTGCAAACATGCTAAATGCTATAGCCATAAAGAAATATTAATAAAAATTTGGATAGTGCTATCACACTAAAAGAAGCAACAAAAACTTGGGAGCAAGCTGCAAACATGCTAAATGCTATACCAGGTTCCAATAAATCGTGGCAAAATTGGAGGAAAGTAAGCTGTTTTGTGTATATTTCATATTGTGTATAAAACCGAATTAACACATATACATCTCTTTAGTGTTGGCAGGATATGAGGAACGAAGTCCGCGCAAAACTGTCCCACAACAAAAGTAATTTAACAGCGACTGGTGGGTGGGCACCCAGTATTGTATTTCTAAATGATTTAGAAGAAAAAATAAAAGAAATTATTGGAGAAACCTGCGTTTCTGGGCACACAAATGTCAACGAAAGTGATGCACAATTGGTGTGTAATTGCGTTACTTAATAATTTAGTTATGTGTATTATAAATAATTATTTTTCTTAGTGTTTACCTCCTGAAGAAATGTATACTAACAATGAAGACGTTCATTCAGGTAGCATAGCTACAGAGGATATGTTTCCTGAATATTTAGATGATTCGGCTACGGTGATTCAACAGAAACTACAAACAGATACGAACGTTGAGGCTATATTACCGGTCCAATCCACAACACAAATTAATAACGTCGAACCTCCAGTACCTCCAGTCAGAAGTAGGTTAAATTTTTATATTTGGCTTTCAAATATATATAGGTAATAATTCTTCTAATAATTTTAGAACGCAAACGGAGTGTCGCAGCCAATCGTCTAACCCAGACAATCAATACGACTGAAACCATCAACAAGATGATCGCGAAAAAAATGGAGAATAATGAAGCGTATCGAAAAACAAAATTGGAACATTTAGAGCGGATGGTGAAGGCTAAAGAGGGAAGCTGCTTAGCAAAGACAAGAAGAACAATGAGCCTAGAGGATATTGCAAGAAGTACCAAACAATTATCGGACCATCTAATAACTCAACAATAAACAATACGAATTAAAAATATGAATAAGATATTTATTTGAGATAAAAAAACTAAATGAATTGATTTAAATATAATCATAGTTTAATTCAATTTAAATAAGCAGAATCATTCAGAAAAATATCGAGATACTAGAGTTTGTTGTAATTTTCTATCGGCTAATAGTAGCGGGTTAACATTATGATTTTGACGATCGGCTATTATATTTTCTCCTTCGTTAATATTCAATCCATCTAAAGAGTCATCGTTTTCTTCCGGTAGAACATCATCCATCTCCATCATCTCATTTTAAGAACACCATTGAGTCTTTCAATGATGCTTCTTTTAGCCATTTGCTTCAAGTTGTACCTGCTTTCCGGACTTCCATCGTTTACATTTTTAATTGGAGGAAGCATCCATGGTCGGAGGGCGTAACCAGAATCACCTATAAGATTACTACAATGATTTTTATCATTCATTTAAATATATTGATAACTTACCCAGTAAATAAAAGTTCCCGGGGTACCTTCTATACAATGTCTCCATCGAAGACAAAACTTTCGAAGTATTCCAAATGTAACTGTCGTGGTCAGCGTCACATATCTATAAATAAATTTTGGTTTATAAAATGGTGTTCATTCAAGTAATCAAGAAATTCTTGCCAGTTGAACATTAATGGAGTGATACCCCTTTCTATTAACGTAAATGTACTATGGATACGCAGTATTTTTCTTAGTAGGTGCTACAATTGCAACATGGATGCAATCTATGCAACCAATGACGCCCGGAAATCCAAAATTATCGTAAAACCTATAAAATAATATACCACATTATTGTATGAGAAAATTTATTTGGTCATTACTTATTACGAACTTTTGTCGTGCTGCATTCAAATCGTTTAAGTCCTTGTGAAAATGCACTTTCTCATCGAAAAACCCACTGGAATAGATTGCATCAATTACTTCATGTAGGCTCCGGCTTACCGATGATTGACTCATTGATATGCTGAAGTTTTCCCCGACATCTTTCTGGTAACTACCAGCTGCAAAAAACCTCAATGATCCTAAAATCTTTAAAACAAAAAATTGCACATTAGGAAAATTTAGTTTATTATGTTAGAGATAATGTTCTACTTACTTTTTCTTCCGGACTCAATGCACTACATCTCGCGTGATCAACAATAAAAGGGCTTAAATAGTTGACCACCTCATCCGCCATAGATTTATTAATTCTAAATAGTTTAATAAATTTAGTTTCAGCTAAATCAAAACAATCCCGTGGTTGTCGAACAGTGCAGTTAAAATCCATTTGCTCAGCTTGTTCCATTGCAGAAATTACGAATATAACGCCCAATTCGTCTAATCCAGCCATTTTAATTTTATTTCACACAAATATTTCCGTAATATTAATAATATTCACAAACAAACAAAGTTTTGGTAATTTTACGATTCGTTGACAAGACAACAAAACAATAAATGTCAAAATAAATTCACCATTCTATTCAGTTCAACAAAGGCAAATATAATTGAAGAGTGGTGAATAAAAATTTCCGAATGATTCAAGAATAGGTTACTTAGTTACATGTGGAATTTATGCGTGGAAATACTCAGGGAATTTGATAGGGAATTTTGACAGAAGTCCACATGTGGAAACAGATGTGGAATTCGAGAATAGGGCCCCTGGGACAAATGCTACTTGTGAAAGGATTTTTTCACTAATCTGAGAGATCTGAGAAAAGCCAAATTAATTTAGCAACAATAAAATCCATATTAATTTTAAAACATAATGTTGGAATACCTTGCGAACAATATTTCGAAAAAATTAAGGACTGCATTCCTTTATTAAATGAAATTCATTCAACTGCCAAATATAAATAGTATGTATTATGTGTAATTGTTTTTCCTTTTTAATTTAAAAAAAAAATTACGTTTATGTTGTATTTTTTGTTACTTACTTTTTAGTTTATTTTAACTGAATTATTAATAACACTCTCTATTATATTTTTTTATTTTATTTATTTTTATTATTATTATATTTTTTTTTCCAATAAAATATTGAATTAGAGTTAAAATCTGGTTTTTGAATTTTTGTACTGATTTCTGATAGAGAAAAACTGGTCACCGTAGCGTCACACCACTTTTATTTTTTAATTAAGCGAAAGAATTTTATCGGGTTTCCTTATTCTTGCTGCACCAGTGAATTGTTTGTAATAACGATTTATTTGTAATAATTTAGTTATTTTGATAATAATTATATCGAATTTATTACCCACGTCGGGGTCACCAATTTGTAGGTTAATAATACTTCTTTTTTTGTGGTAATAA
Source organism: Nephrocerus scutellatus (assembly GCA_947095585.1). Lineage (NCBI taxonomy): Eukaryota > Metazoa > Arthropoda > Insecta > Diptera > Pipunculidae > Nephrocerus > Nephrocerus scutellatus. Next base: position 61,173,171 of record OX352761.1, on the reverse strand, counting down.
ATGTTGATATAATTTTATCTGTGGTTTTATATTATTTATTTAATATTTTTTATAAGTTATTTTATAATTTATTATTAATAAATTAGTTATGTTTGCGGATTTATAAATTCGTTGTAAGAGAGTATACAACTCAACTTGTCTCTTTGACGTCCAAAATTAAGAAGGAAGTTATTTCATATTTTTTTTTTCAATTTCCTTTCTTTTTTGGTTGTCTGCAAATTCACAATAGTATTTTGACTTGTTTACACGGAAGGTGAAAATCTTCAAATTCATTGCCTGTCTGCAAATTAAAACAAGTCAGAATATGTTCTGAGATTTTATGCTAATTAAATTAAATAATTTATAGTTTGTGTAATTGGTACTGCCATAAAAATTTGTTTTCGATAAAAATGAGATAGAAGTCCTGTAGGCACTACAATTTTAAAAAGGAAGTTTAAGGCCCTAAGGTTCAGGGAAGTGTAGCCCCAAAAAATCAAACGCAGTGCCATAGATGTGATCACTAAATTTTAGGGAGTGAATGAACCGTATACAAGCACTAAAGCATAGCTTAAGACGATGAATGTTATATAAGTTAGTGCCAGTATATAGTTCTTCTCCCTATATGAGTAAATATTGTAACGGAGTTTCCCAGCCGGGGTAGAACTCAGTGTGACCAGGGTTCGATTTAAATTTGGTCGTTACAATAATAAAATTTGTTTTGTTAAGGGTTTGGAATCTTCTCTTTATTTATTTTAATTCTATTCAATATTTAATACAAGATGATGATATACAAGGATGATTGATTTATTTGGAAATTAAGGTTTATGTTATATAACGTTTGATAATTCTCCTGTGAAAAGAGGTTAGGAAGTTAATTGTTCATGTTATATAAAGTTTGTTAATTCTCCTGTGAAAAGATATTAGGAAATTAATTGTTCATTTTATATAAAGTTGGTTAATTCTCCTGTGAAAAGATATTAGGAAGTTAATGATTATTTTACATAAAGTTTGCTATAATGCTGTGAGGGCGGATGATTGCACAGCGTGTAGCTTCAGCGGTAATGGCAAGGTAAGCACTCTTAAGCCACTAATGTGAGAATTCAGTTAGCGTCGCAGCGTTTAGCTGCAGCGGTAATGGCAAGGTAAGCACTCTTAAGCCACTAATGTGAGAATTCAGTCGACGTTGCAGCGTTTAGCTTCAGCGGTAATGGCAAGGTAAGCACTCTTAAGCCACTAATGTGAGAATTCAGTCGACGTTGCAGCGTTTAGCTTCAGCGGTAATGGCAAGGTAAGCACTCTTAAGCCACTAATGTGAGAATTCAGTCGACGTTGCAGCGTTTAGCTTCAGCGGTAATGGCAAGGTAAGCACTCTTAAGCCACTAATGTGAGGATTCAGTCAACGTTGCAGCGTTTAGCTTCAGCGGTAATGGCAAGGTAAATACTCTTAAGCCACTAATGTGAGAATTCAGTTGACGTTGCAGCGTTTAGCTTCAGCGGTAATGGCAAGGTAAGCACTCTTAAGCCACTAATGTGAGGGTTCAGTCGGCATCGCAGCGTTTAGCTGCAGCGGTAATGGCAAGGTAAGCACTCTTAAGCCACTAATGTGATTCCGAAAGGAACTCAGGAAGACTGCCCTGTCTATCGAGCTGCGTGCTCCTTTTATACTTTTCCGTTGATGTTTTTCTTCGGTTTTCCACTGTATAGTCCGATACAGGTTGCCATATATTGTTGGCAATATACATGGTCGACTTGTTTTGAAAACATGTTTCATGTTTGGTCGCATTGCAATATACATACAATATACATGTTTTTGACGTATTGCAATATACATGAAAGATACATGTTTCGGTTTTAATATACGCATGCTCTGCCATATGCGTGTAGTGTATTTGTTTGGACTTGGTTTGGTCGTCTTTTCGTTTGTCGGAACTGTGACTGTCGTTGCTGGTACTGCTACTGCTACTGCTATTGCTACTGCTGCTGCTGCTGCTGCTACTACTACTACTACTGCTGCTGCTGCTGCTGCTGCTGCTGCGGTTTCCTCGGCCGCTCCGTCTGTCATTATGCCGGCGGCTCCTGGGCTCCTCATCTCCCGCTTTGTGGAAGTCTATCTCGGGGAATTTTATTGTGGCATCTGCGTTGGTCCTGATTACTGCAGCCAAGATTTTGCGTTTTTCGGCGATTCTGGTGACTGTCATCCTCTCTCCTACTGTCGCAAGGCCTGGAAGGCCCATTGTTAACACTCCTTCGGCTGCTTCCAATAAGTACAACCCGCAGTCTATCCGGTTGGTCTGTTGTGGAATATTGATCGAGTGACTCGGGTACGAGCCGTCATAGTGCTGCCACGATCCCTGATGGCCTCTGACCCGGTGTTCCTGGATGAAGAAACCCCTTATCAGCCGTGTGGTCTCTTTGCGTTCTGGCCCTTCCACTGGCCCTTTCGGGCGTTCCAGGGTGCGCCACTACGGTGAGGTACCAGTGCTTGTTCTCGCACACTGGGATCAGTATGAGCTCTTTGCTGAGGATTTCACCATCCTTGTTCCATCGTCGGACTAGCGTGTGACGTTTTTCGGCGATCGTCTCTTCGTCCTCTTGTGGGGCCGGTTCATAGCTCCTCATGCGGTCCACTAGGAAGGAGGTACATACCTTTGTGCGGACCCGTTGTTCTTCGGCGATTCTTCTTATCGACCACCTAAGGCCCACTTCGATGAGCGTATCGTTCAGAAATGAGCCATACCTGAGGCGATAGTAATCCGACATACGGACGTCGATGCCTCCTGGTCCAGGCGGGTATTTGCAAACCAACTTCTCTAGATCGGCGTTACTAACTTTTGGTACTGCCTTCCAGGCGCGGGCTGCCCGTTTAAGGGTGATGCGTTGTAGAGTTTCGGTATTTGCCATCTTATTTTGTTGTTTTGTGGATTTGCTTTTCTCGTATTACGATTGTTGTTTACTCGCGAACTCGTCGTGATCACAGTGTAAATATTACTGCTTCCACCCGATCATTTTGCTCCCGAGGAGACTTGTTGTAGGAACCCTAACTCGCACAGTACCGTAATGTTGCGTAGTTTGCCCTTGTTTAGGTTTTTGCACGTTCGTTTCCTAACACTTTTGAATGTTCCTTGGTCGTTAGATGTTGGGGAACTTCCTGCATGTTGATGGTAAGACTATGGGAACGTGTTGCGTAGCGTTGGCATCGTCGGGGTTATGTTGGTGGGTGTTTATAGATATTTGTTTTGTGTTTCATTGGCCGTGGCGGTTTGTTGTTGTTGGTTCGTGTGGTTCTTGTGATGTGTAATTTTCTCTTGTGTTTCTAAGTGCTCGACTGTGGGATCCTCGTGGAAATTTTTGAGTTCACTAATGTGTGCGGTGCGTTCCTTACCTTGTCCCTTTCTTTGTAACTTGACGATTACTGGTGAGATGAAGTCTGTTACCCTGTACGGCCCGTCGTACCTTGGTGCTAGTTTGCTGGCGAATCCTTCCAGGGCGTTTGACAGTTGGTGTTGCTTGATGAGTACTAGTTGTCCTACTTCGGGCTTCCATGTGCGACGTCTAGGTTATAATGGCGGGCTTGGTCTCCTGCCGCACGTTCCAGGTTTCGTCGGACGATTTCAAATACCTCGGTCATCTGCTTTGCGCGTTCGTTGGGTGTCCTGGATACCGTACCTGTTCCTGGGGTGACCTGGTCGTACAATGCGTTTGGAAGACGTGGCTCTCTGCCCTGCGTGAGGAAGGCGGGGCTGTATCCTGTGGAATCTTGTAGGCTGGAGTTTATCGCAAGCATGACTTCTGGTAGTTTTTCATCCCAAGTACGCTGTTGTGTTCCAGAAAGCTGGGCGATGATGGTTTTGATGGTGCGATTCGCTCTCTCGGTTGGATTTTCCTGCGGCGTATATGGGGCAGTGAATTGGTGCCGAGTGCCCATGGCCTGCAGGAATCAGCGAAATACCTTGCTGGTGAATTGGGCGCCGTTGTCCGTAATCAACACCTTCGGTACACCGTAACGTAACGTGCAAGGATGCGTTCTCGGAACGCTTTCCTTACTCCATCTGTTGTTGCGCGCCGCATCGGGATCAATTCGACCCATTTCGAAAATCGGTCAAAGACCAGGAGCATGGTATTCCCATGTTTCGATCTTGGCAAAGGTCCCACGAAATCGGCGCATAGTGTGGCCCACGGTTCTTCTGCGATCTGGGTTAGCATTTTCCCGGCTGCTTGTTGTTGGTTGGGTTTGTATTTTTGGCAGCTTTCACAACTCTTCACATAGTTTCGGATGTCTCGAAACATCCCTGGCCAGTAGTAGTGCCCGCATATGCGCGCCGTGGTCTTGCGAATACCCATGCTGTAGCATTGTCATGATTTTCTTGTAAAACCTGCCCTCGAAGCCCCTTGGGGACACAGAGTTTCCACGGGGCCGCATCCTCGTCCCCGGTACGCTGTTCTATATGTCGGTATAGTTGATCGCCTTCCATGACGTAGTCTGGAAACTTTGCGGGGTACTCCTTGACCTGTGTGACCCGTTTCTTTAGCCAGTGGCATCGTGGCGTTGGGGCTGGTTCATCTGCAGCTATCATAAGTGTCTCGTAGGGTTGTCGTGACAGTGCGTCCGCGACAACGTTTAACTTACCCCGCCTGTATTTGATGTCGAACGTGAACTGTTGAAGTTCGAGGGCCCATCGGGCGATTCGTCCGCATGGGCTGGTGATGGAATTCAACCACTTCAGAGAGAGGTGGTCCGTTATAACGGTGAAATGGTATCCCTCGATGTACTGTCGCATCTTTCTAATTCCCCAGACGATTGCCAGGCACTCCTTCTCGGTTGCGGAGTAGTTCCTTTCCGCCGGGTTAAGATGTCGGCTGGCGTAGGCGATGACCCGTTCACTGCCATCTAGTTCCTGTGTGAGGACTGCCCCTAAGCCGTAGTCACTTGCATCGGTCTGGAGTGAGAATTTCTGCGTGAAATCCGGACATGCAAGAATCGGCGCTTCCGTTAAGCCTTGCTTCAGTTGTTCGAAAGCCGCTTGCTGCTCTTCTCCCCATTTCCAGTGTTTGCCCTTTTTAAACAGTGTGGTCAGGGGTTGTGCTGTCTTGGCAAAATCGGGCACGAATCGTCGATACCAGGAGGCGATTCCCAAATAACGTCGTACTTCACGGACGTTTCGCGGTGGTTTCAACTCCTTAATTGCGGCTACCTTGTCGGGATCAGTGTGTATACCCTGTCTACTCACCACATGGCCTAGATATCTGATCTCTGTTTTGCAGAAATCACATTTTTCCGGATTTATTTTTAGGTGGGCTTCTTGGAGCCTTCTGAATACTGTGCGTAGGTTTTCTAGGTGTTCGTCGAACGTCCTTCCAGTGACAATTATATCATCAAGATACGCGAACGCGTGGGGTTCCATTTCCGCCCCGATGACTCTGTCAAGTGCCCTCTGGAAAGTGGCTGGTGCATCACCCGCCACTGGAATAGGCCGCGGCCAGGCACCGTAAAGGCAGTGTATTGTCTGCTCTCATTTTCCATTGGTATCTGCCAATACCCGTTCCGCAAGTCCAGACTGCTGATGAATTTTGCGCCTCGGAGTCTTTCTAGGATGTGTTGAATTCTGGGAAGAGGGTAGGCGTCCGGTATTGATCGTGCGTTGAGTTCCCGGTAATCGATGCATAGTCTCCATTTGCCGGTCTTTTTCCGAACCAGGACTATCGGTGCGCTGTGTGGACTGTGAGAGGGTTCTATGCACCCCTTGGTCAGCAGTTCGTCTATCTCTGTGTTGATGACTTCTTGCATTGCTGGATTCCGGGGGTAGTACCGCTGCTTTATTGGCCTATCGTCGCGCATGACGATCTTGTGTTCTGCTATATTAGATACAGCAGGTAGCTTGTCAAATTTTTCGAACTCCTGCTGGAAGAAAGCCGAAAGTTTTTCTTTATCCGTTCGTGGTGTAGTTGTAGTTGTGGTGCTTTGTAGAACACTGTCTGCTGCTCCTATCCGTTCTTCGAGTCTCACTGTCTGGCCGCCGCAAGTTAACCGTGCGCCGACTCGTGATAGGAAATCCAGCCCCAGTATGACGTGGTCCATGGCGTCTGGAAGGACCAGGAACAAGAACTCCGTGTGTCTGTTCCCAATCCGAATGTCTAATCGTAACGCCTCTTGGATGAGTTTAGGTGTCCCTTCGGCCATCCGGACTGTCATGTTGACGGCTACGCTGTTGGTGGTGCTCCTCCTGTCTGTAGCAGATTGTTCGCTTATGAAACTTCTAGTAGCTCCCGTATCGATGGTGGCGTTAACAAGCTCTCCTCCTATGGCGATGGTGGCTAGAATGCGGCTGGAATCAGAAGTTTGGAAATTTATAGGGTATGAGGTGTCTGTCTCTGGGGTTCCGTTGCACCTCTGTTCCACCGGTTCCCCTGTTCGTTTCCGCCCAGTTGTTTCGTTTGCGGCAACACTCCATTGTTCGTATTTGCCGCTTTCCGCAGTCCCAGCAAAAGAGTACTTGCGGGTTGCGGCAGTCCCGTCTAACGTGGCCGTGTTGACCACATCGCATGCATGCGGTCCTGACGTCTATTCGTTCATTGGTGTCTGATGCGACCATGCAGTTTCTTTCCTTCGGTCTAGGCCCTGACACATGGTTGATTGGGTCCGCGGCGTCTGCTATGCCCTCGAAATCCTCCGCGAGTCCGATGAGTTCCCGGAGGTTACCGAAATCTTTCCGTCGGATATAATATTGGTATTCTTGACGGCAGTTCCGGAAGATTCTTTCTACCTGCTCTTCCTCTGGGTAATTCGCGTGCCTCATCAGGTTCTGCATCGTAATTACGTAGTCTTTGAATTGTTCCTGTGGCTTCTGGCGTCTTTGGCGGATTTCGTCGTCCAGACGTTCCCAGTATCTGGTGGGCAGGAAGAATTGCAAAAAGTCCGTCTTGAAGCTGCTCCAGTCCTGCCACCTCTGGTTGTTGCTGCGGAACCACAGCAAGGCTCGGTCGCGAAGCAACTCCGGCATAGTCCGGGGGAGCAGATTTCTACTCAACGAGTATGCATCCGCGAGCTCTTCCAATCTCTCGATAAACAGAAGAGGTTCTTTGCCACCGTCGTACCGCACTGACCATTTACGCACCTGGTCGATAACCATTGGGTACGATGCCCCTGGTGCCTCTGTTGGGTTTCGGATGGCAATTGTTTCCCCTGGTACTGGGGACGCCGTCCTGCTTACCACCGCCTTCGGTTCCGTGTAACCCTGTGAATCCGTAGGGTTCAGGGATATTTGAGGAATCGGTGAAGTGCCGCGGATATGCTTTTTTTCCAACTCGATGAGGCGCGTTTCGTCCTCTGACGTGACGTCTCGCCCTGTAATATAGTTGGAAAAACGTTTCCTCAGTTCTTCTACCGAACCGTTGGTATCTAATCTGAATTCGTTCATACAATTTTTTAATTCATCTTTTGCTAGGTTGTACACCCAGCTCGTTTTGACCATTTTGGCTGTATTCTGGTGTTATTGGGTTGTGCTTTATTCAATTTGGTTTTAAAATTCCAGGGTCCCTGCTCGGGCGCCAATTGTAACGGAGTTTCCCAGCCGGGGTAGAACTCAGTGTGACCAGGGTTCGATTTAAATTTGGTCGTTACAATAATAAAATTTGTTTTGTTAAGGAAGATTCCACTCTTTATTTATTTTAATTCTATTCAATATTTAATACAAGATGATGATATACAAGGATGATTGATTTATTTGGAAATTAAGGTTTATGTTATATAACGTTTGATAATTCTCCTGTGAAAAGAGGTTAGGAAGTTAATTGTTCATGTTATATAAAGTTTGTTAATTCTCCTGTGAAAAGATATTAGGAAATTAATTGTTCATTTTATATAAAGTTGGTTAATTCTCCTGTGAAAAGATATTAGGAAGTTAATGATTATTTTACATAAAGTTTGCTATAATGCTGTGAGGGCGGATGATTGCACAGCGTGTAGCTTCAGCGGTAATGGCAAGGTAAGCACTCTTAAGCCACTAATGTGAGAATTCAGTTAGCGTCGCAGCGTTTAGCTGCAGCGGTAATGGCAAGGTAAGCACTCTTAAGCCACTAATGTGAGAATTCAGTCGACGTTGCAGCGTTTAGCTTCAGCGGTAATGGCAAGGTAAGCACTCTTAAGCAACTAATGTGAGAATTCAGTCGACGTTGCAGCGTTTAGCTTCAGCGGTAATGGCAAGGTAAGCACTCTTAAGCCACTAATGTGAGAATTCAGTCGACGTTGCAGCGTTTAGCTTCAGCGGTAATGGCAAGGTAAGCACTCTTAAGCCACTAATGTGAGGATTCAGTCAACGTTGCAGCGTTTAGCTTCAGCGGTAATGGCAAGGTAAATACTCTTAAGCCACTAATGTGAGAATTTAGTTGACGTTGCAGCGTTTAGCTTCAGCGGTAATGGTAAGGTAAGCACGCTTAAGCCACTAATGTGAGGGTTCAGTCGGCGTCGCAGCGTTTAGCTGCAGCGGTAATGGCAAGGTAAGCACTCTTAAGCCACTAATGTGATTCCGAAAGGAACTCAGGAAGACTGCCCTGTCTATCGAGCTGCGTGCTCCTTTTATACTTTTCCGTTGATGTTTTTCTTCGGTTTTCCACTGTATAGTCCGATACAGATTGCCATATATTGTTGGCAATATACATGGTCGACTTGTTTTGAAAACATGTTTCATGTTTGGTCGCATTGCAATATACATGCAATATACATGTTTTTGACGTATTGCATTATACATGAAAGATACATGTTTCGGTTTTAATATACGCATGCTCTGCCATATGCGTGTAGTGTATTTGTTTGGACTTTTACTCATCTCTGCTGACGTCATTTGCACATTTCGTTTTGAAAACGGTTTGTGTTTTAAAAAGTTTCGGTCATCGACCCCATCAGCCGTTTGTCTGAAGTTAGTGCTGTGCATTGGGTTCCGATCGGTGCGTAAGCGTCCACTGCCGCCTGGGTGCGAGTGGGACGGCCGTATTTTCGGGCGAATTCAATACTGCTCCTGTCTTGTGCTGCATATTCTCTTTTTTTTTTTTTGTCTCTTCTATTATCTTCTGTTCGCCTATGACTCCCATTAGATCAGTTACGCCGGATTGGTCACTGTGGTTTCGCTCGACTCGGTGGTAGTTAGGTTCACCGGCTGTGGTTGGTTCTCCTCTTAGTATTTGCCTGTTTTTATGAGAGAGCGAGAGTGGTGGATATTGAGTCATTTTCGTGTTGTATTAGGTGCTTATCGAATATAATTTCCACTCTTCTTTGATATTGAGTGATTTTTTTCTTTATTTGTTTTGCTTAGTGAGAACACTGTTTACATACATTTGATTGGTGTTGCTTTATTAATTCAATAATTCATGTATGTATTTAGAACAAAGTTTTTAACAAAAAAATAATAAAAATGAGAAACAAAATATGATGGTGATGGAATGATGAGGTGGTGGTATACATAATGCGTATTGTGTAGGGAAATTCTTCGTTCTGCGCAGAATTTCCCTTCACAATATACTAATCTGACTCTAAGCTTGACAGGGAGCAAATTTTTGACGAGATAAAGCTTCCGAAGAACGGACTAAATGCGACCACTGACAGATCTTATATGAGAATTTCAAGAAATCGATTTATTTAGCCAAGGCTAACTACCTTAGGAGAGGAGAATGGTGAGGCCATTAACCATAGTATGATCAATATGGAGACTACCTGGAAGTTGGTTATTCTATCCTAGTTTGAGACAGAGTTTAAGTCTTAATTAATTTGGGAAAAGAAGTCAAAATCCTTAGAAAAATTCAGAAGCAGTAGAATTGTAACCATGTTAAAGTCGGTGTTCCTACGAACTCTTTCAGTGATAACTATGGTGTCATGGTAGATGTAGTACTGTGAAAGTTCCTAAATCGTCTCTGGTAGTCATAAAGGTAAGTACTACTGTCCAGAATCGTGGCGCTCACATAGCTTTGATAAAGCTGGAAGGATGCAAATGCTTAGGCCCATTTTCAATGCTTAGGCCCATTTGCATCCTTCTAACCTTATTAGAAATATTCAAGATTAAAGAGGAGGTAATGAGATAGATAAATCCCTTAGTACTATGACATGAGAAATGGTGAGGGACATCCAAGGGCATGCCTTAGGTGATACCGACGGGTACGAAGAGGGCGTGGAGATTAAGGCCTACAATGATGAGTTGAGAATGGTGATCAGAGAATCGGTATAGGATAATTCGAAGATTATATCTAAGTCAGCATAATTAAGAACGATTGTGTTTAAGTCCAGATTGGAGTAATCACGCTAGTGGAAGTTAATGGGAGTCGCATTAGGTTTGGGAAAGTCAAGTGAAAGGAATATAAAGGCTTAGAAATGGGAAGCACTCAGGTCCTTTTTTCGGAAACGTTAACACTCTTTCAGTTTTAATCAAAATTTTTTAAGACAACCCTAGCCCAAGTGGCTATTACTACGACATAAAAAGATCTATTGTATCATAGTGTGTAGCTAATCTAAGAGACTTACTACCTTTCTTATGAAGGAAAGTATGTCTTTAGTGTCAGAGTTTCGCAGATCTGCCGACGAACTAATTGCCTTTTGGAAAATACGTCTCCTTAACCAGATCAATGCAGGACAATCACAGAGAATGTGCACGGATGATTCATTATTCTCCGAACAGAACCTACATTCCGTGTTTACTACCTTCCGTTAAAATAAGGCCACAGCCATAAAGATAGCATGGCTGTGTAGACCTAATTATCACCTTTAATTTGATACCAATATTTAGCCCCACCCACTTTTAAACACGCCCCTTTTTACATTTTTAGGAAAAAGTCTGTTTTTTGCTCTAACTCCGTCAAGGGGGGCTCTATTTTTTACATACATACATACACATACATATACATTATACATTATACACATATACATTTTTAAATGAAATGTATTTTTATTACCTTTCGTATGATACCAATTAACCCCCATACCTCCTTCTAAATACTTAGAAAAATGCATTTTTCTGAAAAAAACTCAAAACTTTGGACGCCCCTCACACCTAAAGTGGGCGTCTCCCCCAAACAAGATGGCGATTTTCGCAATCTGCTCAATTAGGGCTTTAATGTGAGGGGTGTCAAGAAGGCCAAATCGAATGCCGGAAGTTCCGTTGTTTAGCCTTATTTATTATTTATTATTTATTATTTATTATTTATTATTTATTATTTATTATTTATTATTTATTATTTATTATTTATTATTTATTATTTATTATTTATTATTTATTATTTATTATTTATTATTTATTATTTATTATTTATTATTTATTATTTATTATTTATTATTTATTATTTATTATTTATTATTTATTATTTATTATTTATTATTTATTATTTATTATTTATTATTTATTATTTATTATTTATTATTTATTATTTATTATTTATTATTTATTATTTATTATTTATTATTTATTATTTATTATTTATTATTTATTATTTATTATTTATTATTTATTATTTATTATTTATTATTTATTATTTATTATTTATTATTTATTATTTATTATTTATTATTTATTATTTATTATTTATTATTTATTATTTATTATTTATTATTTATTATTTATTATTTATTATTTATTATTTATTATTTATTATTTATTATTTATTATTTATTATTTATTATTTATTATTTATTATTTATTATTTATTATTTATTATTTATTATTTATTATTTATTATTTATTATTTATTATTTATTATTTATTATTTATTATTTATTATTTATTATTTATTATTTATTATTTATTATTTATTATTTATTATTTATTATTTATTATTTATTATTTATTATTTATTATTTATTATTTATTATTTATTATTTATTATTTATTATTTATTATTTATTATTTATTATTTATTATTTATTATTTATTATTTATTATTTATTATTTATTATTTATTATTTATTATTTATTATTTATTATTTATTATTTATTATTTATTATTTATTATTTATTATTTATTATTTATTATTTATTATTTATTATTTATTATTTATTATTTATTATTTATTATTTATTATTTATTATTTATTATTTATTATTTATTATTTATTATTTATTATTTATTATTTATTATTTATTATTTATTATTTATTATTTATTATTTATTATTTATTATTTATTATTTATTATTTATTATTTATTATTTATTATTTATTATTTATTATTTATTATTTATTATTTATTATTTATTATTTATTATTTATTATTTATTATTTATTATTTATTATTTATTATTTATTATTTATTATTTATTATTTATTATTTATTATTTAT